>RPFO01001702.1:0-32285 GCA_009746045.1 Mesostigma viride
GGTGGTCCCAAAAATATGTGATGAGGTGTAGAAGCCACTGCGATGTTCGCCAGGACCTGACGCCCGATCACGTGGCCTCCATACAAGGGAAGATGGACAGACTTCCTACCACCGTTGCCCGAGAACCTTCTTTTCAGCACATTACAGCCGCACACGAAACTTCATTGGACACGTCGCCCCTGAACCCGTCCAACAAGGCGGTTACGCAATCCAGAGGTGCGCTTCGTGTTCCCCCGCACATCCGGCGACCTGGTCCGAAGATTACCTCTACTTCAACTCGGCGTCTGAAGGTTACGCACGCTTGAAAGACGAGCGCGCACATTCCAATACTCGTCCGACGGTTGGCCGTCTGCCACTGAGACGGCGCCCGCCACGATCACGGTGGCCATCGACGCGACTGACGTGCCGGGAGACGAAGTCGGCTCGCTGAAGAAACAGGGCGAACTTCGAACCGATGCTGGATGAATACCTTTCCTGGGTACGTGCTGACGGACCGCCGAGCTGTACGTCAGGCAACCGCGTCATCCAGACGGTGACGGGACTTCACCTACGTGGGACGCGCTTCCGCAACGCGGAGAACAGCAGCTCGTGCGCAACCGCCGACGCCACGGGCGGGGGACAGCGGCACGGATGACGACCAGCACATCTACGTTGCTCAACTTCTACTTCAACGAGACGAGGGGCACCGTGCCCAATCGGGCGCTGCCGCACCACGAGTGGAGGTCCGCGTCAAAACTCGCGCCAGCCCCTCTGTCGTCATACTCTACCTACTTCGAGAAGTCGCCGGGCCAGCGCCAGACCCGTCGCCAGAATGCGGACTTACCGCCTGCGCGATGCCCCTTTTCAAAAGATCAAGACGGACGACCTCCCGCGAGTCGCGAGCGCGTGCACCCCCCCTGCTGCTGAAGTACGTGCTACATGGCGGGACTGAAGAGGGTGAAGCCGTGATCGCGTACGTGTCGGACGCGTTGAGCGCGACAGTTCATGAAGAACCGCAACTCTGGCTGATCCGGAGACGCAGCCATGTCGGTCCGGATGAAGACACGGACAAGCTGTTCAGGGAGAAAACCTGGACAAGTTTGCGGGCCGTGCAAGAGATCTTGTTCTTCTACCGCGCGGCACTACCGCCGTGGAGGGCTACGTTACCGGCAACGACAACGAGGATACGGACTTCAGCTGCAATCCGGCTCCTGACGCACACCAATGAGCGCCGGGACGCGGTTTTGTGTGAGCACGGTGCAGGGCGCGGGATGACGTGTTTCGACTCGGCCACGTTCTGCATCAATGAGGACTGTGTCCACCCCCGGCGGCCCGTTTTGGTTCGGATATGACCTGCCTTTGACTGTGCAATTTCAACGCCCGAGCGAAACAACTACCACGAGCATTTTTGTTATGCCCTTCTGCTTCCACCTGCCGAGTCCGACGACCCGAACGGCAGCACAAACCTGGGGCAGTATCGACCGGCCCTCCCTGAAGCTGCTACTTCAAGCGGTGCCGGGGAGAGGAGGGCGCTTCTGTCGAACGGGCACATCCACATCTACCGCGCCACTATGAACATCTTCGAGGATGCCACCAGGCACGGGGCAACAGGTTTGTTTATATTCCATTCATATGGGAGATTACATACGCGATCAGGAGTCTCCTGCGTCACTTCCACCGTGACGCAGGCGCTTGCCGCCCCCCTCGCTGACCTTCCCCTTTGATGCGCTGTGTCAGTTTTGACTCGCCGGAGGGGGGCCCGGCAGCACTCCCCACCAGCTTGTTGACCAAACCCAGAATAGGGCTGCGTCTCCGTCCTCTAGCTCCCTCCTCCTCCTCTTCCCTCCTCCTCCTCATCTATCTTCATTTCTGTTCTTCTCTCCTTCCTCCTCCTCCTCCTCTCCTCCTCCTCCTCCTCCTCCTCCTCTTCTTCTTTCGTCACGGCGGACATCATGTCTGATCGTCGATGCATCGTGAGATGACTTCTGCCCTCGTCGTCGATTTCCCGGCCATCCACCCCTGTCCAGCCCGTACGGATGTCTTCCATGACGCCATCCTGGGTCCTGCGTTTGACCCGTTTACAGCGCGACACGGTGTGACCTCCATGGCGGTGTGTACACTTGGGCAGATTTTTTATTCCGTTTTGGACGCGTAAAATGCGCTCGCTTTTTCCTCGCCTAGAACCGTACCTCCGCGCCGCCATGTCGACCCACACCTGCGGTGAACAACACCTCAGGTCAACGGCAGAAATCTCCTTCCAGCGCGGCCCCTGGCCACGACCACCCCTGGACATCGCGCCCAACCGGCTGTACAGCACTTACACGTTG
Organism: Mesostigma viride; assembly: GCA_009746045.1. Classification (NCBI taxonomy): domain Eukaryota; kingdom Viridiplantae; phylum Streptophyta; class Mesostigmatophyceae; order Mesostigmatales; family Mesostigmataceae; genus Mesostigma; species Mesostigma viride. The sequence goes on from RPFO01001702.1 coordinate 2,307, forward strand.
AACGCTGCCGCGCCCACGCTGTTACATGCTCGAGATCGGGGGACGCGCCCATCCAGAGGACGAGACCCCAATACTTCTATGAACTGCACGTAACCGGGCAGCATCGTGTACGAAGGCACGGCCGGCAAAGACAGCGAACGACACGAGCGCCCCAAACGTCCTATCGACACCGCTTAGCCGCCGGTAAATCCACAGGCTGACGTTAAGGAGTCATGGAGTTCCGCACAGTGCACGGGCGTCCGTAAAATTGCTGTCGAGTCCCTGAAGACTGACCAACGACGTGAACGTCCGGTTCATGCGAGCGCGTGCACTCACGGCCATGGACGGGGCCATTCGCGCTCTTCCACGTGAGGCTTGGGCGCGACAAGATCGAGGAAGTACTCGTGCAACGCAAGCGTTCACCGTGGGGATCAGCCTCCAGCTCGTCGTTGGTCGTGATGTTCTTAATCAGTTTGTGCAGGTTGAGCAGGCTGATCCCCACGGTGAAGCTGCGGGTGCACGAGTACTCCTCGATCTTGTCCGCGCCCAAGCTCACGTGGAAGAGCGCGCAATGGCACCCGTCCATGGCCGTGACGTGCACGCCGCTCGCATCGAACCGGACGTTCACGTCGTTGGTCAGCTCCTTCAGGGACTCGATCAGCAATTTTACGGACGCCCCCTGCACTGTGCGGAACTCCATGACTCCCTTAACGTCAGCCTGTGGATTTACCCGGCGGCTAAGCGCGTGTCCCGATCAGGACGTTTGGGACGCTCGTTCGTTCGCTGTCTAGCTTGCGGCCGTGCCTTCGTACACGATGCTGCCCAGGTACGTGCAGTTCAAGAAGTTGGGGTCCTCGTCCTCTCGGATGGGCGCCGTCCCCCCGATCTCGAGCATGTACAGCGTGGAGCGCGGCACGCCGTTCAAAACGGTGTAGGTGCTGTACAGCCGGTGGCGGCCGATGTCCAGGGGATTGGTCGTGGCCAGGGTGCCGCCGCCCTGGAAGGAGATCTTGCCGTTGACCTTGAGGTTGTTCACCTGCAGGTTGGTCGACATGGCGGCCGGCGGGTACGGTTCTAGCGGAGGAAAAAGCGAGCGCCATTTTACCGCGTCCAAAACGGGAATAAAAAAATCTGGCCCAAGTGTACACCAACCGCCATGAGGTCACCCGTGTCGCGCTGTACGGTCAAACGCAAGCGCCACCCCAGCGATGGCGTCATGGAGATCATCCGTACGGGCCTGGACCAGGGGTGGATGGCCGGGATCGACGACGAGGGCAACGTCATCTTCACGATGCACGACGATCACGACCATGATGTCGCCGTGAAGAGAAGAAGAAGGAGGAGGAGGAGGAGGAGGAGGAGGAGGAGGAGGAGGAGGAGGAGGAAGAAGAAGAAGATGAAGATGAAGATGAGGAGGAGGAGGAGGAAGAGGAGGAGGAGGAGCTAGAGGACGGAGACGCCGCCCTATTCGAGTTTGTCAACAAGCTGGTGGGAGTGCTGCCGGCGCCCCCCCTCCGGGCAAGTCAAAACTGACACAGCGCATCAAGGGGAAGGTCAGCGAGGGGGGCGGCAAGCGCCTGCGGTTCACGGTGGAAGTGACACAGGAGACCTCCTGATCGCGTATGTAATCCTCCCCATATGAATGGAATTAAACAAACACCTTGCGCCCGTGCCCCTGGTGCACCTCGAAGATGTTCATAGTGCGCGCGTAGATGTGGATGTGCCCGTTCGACATGACCGCGCCCTCCTTCTCCCCCGGCACCCGCTTGAAGTACAGCTTCAGGGAGGGCCGGTCGATCTGCCCCAGGTTGATGCTGCCGTTCGGGTCGTCGGACTCGGGGTGGAAGCAGAAGGGCATCACAAAAATGCTCTGGTAGTTGTTCTCGCTCGGGGCGTTCGAATGCACGTCAAACGGCAGGTAGTATCCGAACCACAACGGGTCGCGCGGGGGGGACCACAGGTCCTTCCCATTGATGCAGAACGTGGCCGAGTCGAACAGCACGTCATCCACGCGCCCCTGCACCGTGGACTCCACAAAATACCCGGCGTCCCGGCGCCTCTTGGTGTCGTCCAGGAGCCGGTTGCAGCTGAAGTCCCAGTAATCCTCGTTGTCGTTGCCGGTACCGTCGCCCTCCACGCGCCGGTAGTCCGCGCGGTAGAAGAACAAGATCTCCTTGCACGGCCCCGCAAACTTGTCCAGGTTTATCTCCCTGAACAGCTTGTCCGTCGTCTTCACCGGGACCGACATGTGCTGCGTCTCCGTGATCAGCCACGAGTTGCGAGTCTTCATGAACTGCTCGCGCTCAAACGCGTCCAGGAACACGTACCGCGTCAACAGGCTCACCCTCTTCAGCTCCCCGCCCATGTCCAGCACGTCCTTCAGCAGCAGGGGGGGGTGCACGCGCTCCAGACTCGCGGTGAGGTCGTCCGTCTTGATCTCTTTGAACACGGGCACGTCGCGCAGGCGGTAACGGTCCGCATCCTGCGACGGGGTCTGGCCGCTGGCCCACGCGACCTTCTCGAAGTAGGTCAGGTATGACGACAGCAGGGGCTTGGCGCTGAGTTTGACGCGGACCTCCACCTCGTGGTGCTGCAGCGCCCCGATGGGCAGCGCGTGCCCCTCGTTCTCGTTGAAGTAGAAGTTGAGCGGAACGTAGATGTGCTGGTCGTAATCCGTGCCGTACCTGTCCCCCGCCCCCCCGTGGCAGTCGGGCGTGTTGCGCACGATGCTGTTCTCCCGGTTGCGGACCAGCGCGTCCCACACGTAGGTGAAGTCCCCCGTCACCGTCTGGATGAGCGCGTTGCCGACGTACAGCTCGGCGCGCTCCGTCAGCACGTACCCGAGATACTTCATCCAGCTCGGTTCGAAGTCGCCCTGTTTCTTCCACGCCGAGCCCGACTTCGTCTCCCGCGGCACGTCAGTCGCGTCGATGGCCACCGTGATCGTGGCGGGCGCCGTCTCAGTGGCAGACGCCACCTCGCTGGACGAGTATCTCGGAATGTGCGCGCTCGTCTTCAGCGTGCCGTACTTCAGACGCCCGATGTTGAAGTAGAGGTACATCTTCGTGACCAGGTCGCCGATGCGGGGGACCACGAAGCGCACCTCGGAGCCGTACTCCGCCTTGTTGGACGGGTTCAGGGCGACGTCGCTCCAACTGTAGTTCGTGTGCCGGCTGTATATGTGCTTGAAGAAGGTCTTCTCGGGCAAGGTGGTCAGGAAGTCGTCCATCTTCCCCTTGCTATGGAGCCACGTGATCGGGGCGCTCAGGTCCTGCGACATCGCAGCTGGCTTCTACCACCTGCATCACATATTTTTGGGACCACCGCAGCCGCGGTGCGCAGGCGGGCCTTTTTTTTTCTCCGCACAAACTATACCGACTGCGGAGATGGCATCCGCGATCATGCAACTGCACGCGAGGGGGTCGCAGGACATCGCGACCATCGTCAACCCCGAGGTCACCTTCTGGAAAACGGTGTACCCGCGCCACACCAACTTCGCGTGGGACGACACCATCATCACCCAGAGCACCGGCGTCGCCGACTACGGCCAGGTCGTCGAGTTCAAGCTCCCCCGTGCCGGCGACCTCGTCACCAAGTGCTTCCTGTATGTGGAGATGGGGCGGGTCAAACACTGCGGGGCGTGGACGGGCCAGTTCTCCCCCTTCATCTGGGACTTTCCCCACGCTCTCATCGATTACGCCGAGCTGACGATCGGAGGATACCAAATCGAGAGGGTGACCGGCGACATGCTGCATATCATGGACTCCCTCGCACGCCCCAACCACCAGAGCTACATCGAGAACATGCCCGTACAGCACGGCGGATCCATCAAGTTCGGAACCGACGGCGCCGTGCAGGAGCAGTACAAAAACGACCACAAGCAGTTTCTGTACATCCCCTTGGAGTTCAACTTCACGCAGGACCCGGGCCTGGCCCTCCCCATGATCGCCCTGCAGTACCACGAGGTGCGGGTCAAGGTAAAGTTCAGCACCCCAGACAAGATCTTCAACCACTTCAGCCTGACGAAGCCAAACCTCGACAAGAATACCTCGAACCCCGTCCTGAGCACGACAGACATGCCCGCCCTCCGCCGCCTGGTGCGGAACCTGTACATGCGCGGGGTGTACGGCAACGAGATGGCGCAGATGGTCGCCGTGGACGGGGACCTCTCGCTCGTGAATTACGTCATCGATAACGTCATGTACGAAAACAAGGTGACCCTGACGGTCGACTCCACCTCCAAGACCATCACGATGAAACTCGCGGCCGTGTCCGGCGTGATCGACACCATTCTCGCCAACACCGAGTTCAAGATCCCCGCGAACCTGCTAGCGGACGAGGAGAGGTACGGGGTGAACGCGACCACCGCGGTGACCACCGTCGCCAACTCCCGAGAGGAATGGATGGCGTCCCCTCCCTCGCTGTCCGTCCGGCTCATGTGCCGCTACATCTACCTTGACGACTTCGAGCGGCGTCAGTTCGCCGTCAATTCGCACGAGTACCTCATGACCGAGTACCAGCACCACCAGCAGTTCGTCACCTGCGGTGTCGACCAGATCTCCATCGACCTCAAGTTCAACCACCCCGTCAAGGAGCTGCTCTTCTTCTACCGCCCGGACTGTTGGTGGGAGGATGGAGACATCCAGTCTCACTACAAGGGGTACTGGTCCTTCCGCAACCCCGTGTCCGCTTTCGGCGGCGGCGACGGCCACCTGTTCACGACCGCCAACCTCGTGCTCAACTCCCAGAATGTGCACGGCGACGGCCGCGACCCCGTGTACTTCTCCTCCGTCCTCCGATCGCAATTCCACAAGCGCGTGGGAGACCGCAACGTTTACGTCATCCCCTTCTCCCTCAACCCCGACTCCTGGAAGCCGTCCGGCTCCATCAACCTCTCGCGCCTGGATGACGTCAAGCTCGTCTTGAAGGGCCTCGTCAGCAAGTCCACGCCCTCCGCGGCGCTCCCCCCCGGCTCCATCCACGTGTACGCCAAGAACTTCAACGTCGTTAAAATTCAGAACGGGATGGGCGGCAAGCGGTACGCGTCGTAAGCCCACGCCCTGACACGACAAGTATCACGGGCGTCCATCCCCCGCCGATATGGACGAAACGGACCCCCCCCAGCGCGCGCGCTGCCCCTCTTCCGCGTGGTGGACGAGGATGAAACCTACCTCTTCTTTGGAATGGAGCACGCCCCGGCGCAGGGCACGGTAAGGGTGCAGAAGCACTCGAGGTTCGTCAACGGACAGGACTTCTGCGACGTCCTGTCGCTGGGGAAGAGGAAGATCAAGACCTTCACCCGGACCCGGGCCTTCGAGGACCTGCTCCAGGCCATGAGGGACCACATGGGCCTGTCGTCCGCGGACAACCTCGTAGAGAAGATCCAGGGCGGCACCCCCTCCATGCAGGGGACGTGGATGCACCCCTCCCTAGTGTGGCACGTTGCGGCCTGGATCAGTCCCGTGTTCGCCGTCGCCGCCATGGACTGGGCGGACGCCTTCTACAACGCTCCCGCGGCTGCCGGCCAGCGAGGGTGCATGGCCGCCCTCACGCACAGACTCGTCGCCGAGGTGGAGAGGCAGCCCGTGTACCAGTGTGAGGCGGACGTGCGCGACAGGGTCGCCGCGCGGATACAGGGCCAGGCCGAGGCCCCCGTGGGCCAGACCGGCATGAGGGCCGACGTCGTCAGCCACAGGTACCGCATGATCGTCGAGGTTAAGGAGATCTCGCGCTGGACCGACGCGATCGGCCAGCTGATGGTCTATGGCCGGTATTTCGACCCCGGGCTGTCGAAGGTCATCGTGGTGTTCGATAAAGAGGGGAGGGAAGTCACCGAAGAGCAGCTGGACATCATAGAGTTCCACCTGCAGGGACTTAACATCATGTGCTGCAATGAAAGCTACTTTCAGCGGTATTGATTAAACCATAACTTGATAACGAACCGAGTTCCATTTCAAAACAAATTAATCCCCCCAATGCACTGTCAGACAGGTGGATAAACTTTCTTTGCGTACATTACCAAACACACATGGTGCAAATCGCGGCCGTACCCGGTCTGAGGGGTCTCCACCTGGACGTGACATCCCAAAGAGGTGATGTTCTCCGAGTCATCCGCCTCGCCAGTCTACCGGACATCAGCGTCATGAATAGCGTCCCCGTCGAACAGGTCGCCGGAGATGTGGTAGCCAAGGTTGTAATGGACGTGTGGACCCCGACTCTCCCCCCGAATGCTGGTGTGGTCACCGCGCCGTACTACCTGGACGGGGTGCAGATGGGCTTTATGGCCATGACCGCGGGCTCGGGCAGTTTCCTCGTGCACCTGGGATACATGTACAGGTACCTCTTGACCGAGAAGGAATACGACATGCTGGCGGTGAACAGGAACCAAGTGCTCACCTTCGCGATCCCAGCCAATTCGTACATCGTGGACGGTGTCTTAATCGACACCCCCACCGAGTTCTCGATAACATTCACGCCCCCCTCGCCCAGTCCCCCCCCTTACCTGGTGCCTGCCATCGTGCGCGCGTCCCTCGACATATACAATGGAGGCACCCTCTTTAAGTCCTTGGAGCTTGTGCGCGACCCGTACTACGCCGTCTTCAATCCCATTGAGGTGAGCGACTTGGTCGACGCGGACCTCTGCACGCTCGTCATCAGCATCCCATACGACGTCGAAACTCCCGAGTCCTTCTATCCCCTCATGTACAGGGTCAACGGCGCGGACATCGGGTATTTGAACGTCTACACCTCCCGCAACGGGGACTTCAGAATCTCCCTGTTGTCCCTGTACCGCACCGCCCTGGAAAAGGGACATGACATGTTGGCATTCCCATCCCAGACCGTGACGTTCACTCTCCCGTCATACACTCTCTCCATCGAAGGGAGGCCGGTGGCCACCACCCCCGTCGACATCCGCCTGCGCCTGGTCAATACGCTCCTGGCGGCCACCCAGCTCACCGCCACCCACGTCAACCACATTCAGGGGTTGAACGAGGTGGCGATCGAGGTGCGAGAAGCGGGCGTCGTCATCAGCCGTCAGGTCGTCACTAGCCCCCCCTACTACCAGATGACGTACGTATACGTCAGCCAAATCGCTCCCAGCGCCGCGCCCTCCTCCGTAAACATGTTCGTGCATCTCAAGACAGACGCGACAGTCGCTGCCCCGGGCGCAGTGCCCGTCGCGTACAGGCTGGACGGCACACAGTTCGGCACGGCGGCTTTGGTGTCTGACTCCGAGGGGGTGTGGGTCGAATTTGGCGACCTGTACGGAAAAGTGCTGGCCCACCCGACCCTCGGGTATGACATGTTCACAAAGAGGGTGCAGTACCTGTCCTTCGAGATCCCGCCCAACCGCGTGTTTGTGGACGGCGGGCCGCTTACCGCCATCTCCTTTGGCTTCTTCCTTGTCAGCGGGGTCCCGCCGTCAAGAGAGTACCACACCGCCCTGCCCGGCGTCACCAGCCTGCAACTAGAGGTCAGCAACTCCGGGCAGCCCTTCCGCACCCTGACAGTGGCGTCTGCCCCGCTGTTCGAGATGGCCGAGATCTACCTCGACCAGATCGTGCCCGCCCGGAACAGCGAACTGGCACTGAATATCCTGACCGACGCAAACGTCGATGTGACCAACGGCCAGGCCGAGCTCCCCGTCAGCGTAGATGGCACACAGTTCGGGACGTCCTCCCTGACCGCGACCGCACAGGGACTAAAGATAGACCTCGGTGGGTTGTACAAGACGGTCCTTGACGACCCCTCCGCCGGCTACGACATGTTTACTAGGCCCGGGCAGGTGTTGGCGATTACAATCCCGCCAGGGTCTGTAACGGCGGACGGAGAGGTCGTGAACAACGAGGTGGCACTGTCCATCTATCTCATCTCTCCTATTTGAAACACCTGAATCCTAAAAAATCTCACCCGTGTTATAACTGAAGCATGTCACAAGCGGGGTCGATCTCTGACCTTGGAGTGACTGCGGGGTCTTGGTATGCAGGCACCTGGAATACAGATGCTGTGGGTGTGGGGGGGATGCTTCCAATCGTGGACGTGAGCACTTCGGGAGGGGCGTTCAAGGATCGTTCTGTGACCTTGATATTGAGTATACCATGGGGCACCTCAGGTGCACGGATTGGTAACTATACTGGCAACCCCCCTCTCACTACCGCTTACGTAGATGGTGTTCCGCTTCAAGCTACCGCCGCATTTAGTCTGGGCACCGAGACGAATCGCGTTTCATCGGTTATCCTCGTGTTCGGCTACGTTTACAACACCGTTCGGGACGCCCCGGGTGGCTGGCTCATGGACCAGCCAGGGGACCACCCGAACCTCCTGACGTTCACGATACCAGCGGGCTCGTACACGATTGATGGTGTCGTGGTGGACAAGGCGGTCACCGGTTCGTCGCGCTTGTTGGTTGGACCCGAAGCACCACAGGCAGTCGGGACGATAGCCGACCTCGGAGCAACCGCTGCGTCCTGGTATGTGGGTACTAACGAGACGACAGATGCCATGGGGAGCGGGCCTGGATTGCTCCCGGTCGTGGATGTGAGCGCTTCAGGATCCGCGTTCAAGGATCGTTCTGTGACCTTGTCTCTGGGCGTACCATGGGGCACCTCAGGCGCGCGGATCGCACCGACGAGTTCGACTGTAGGCGTCACCGCGTACGTAGATGGCATTCCGATTCCAGCTATCGTTCGCTTTAGAGTAGGACCGTATGACAGACCAGGACCATGGGGGAGGCATTCCTTGGTCAGCGTCTTGTTCGGCTATCTATACACCACCATTCGGGACGCCCCGGGTGGCTGGCTCATGGACCAGCCAGGGGACCACCCGAACCTCCTGACGTTCACGATACCAGCGGGGTCGTACACGATTGATGGTGTCGTGGTGGACAAGGCGGTCACCGGTTCGTCGCGCTTGTTGGTTGAACCCGAAGCCCCCATGACGCCCGGGGCGGTATCTGACCTTGGAGCAACCGCTGCGTCCTGGTATGTGGGTACATGGACGACAGATGCCATGGGGAGCGGGCCTGGATTGCTCCCGGTCGTGGATGTGAGCGCTTCAGGATCCGCGTTCAAGGATCGTTCTGTGACCTTGTCTCTGACCGTACCATGGGGCACCTCAGGCGCGCGGATCGCACCGACGAGTTCGACTGTAGGCGTCACCGCGTACGTAGATGGCATTCCGATTCCAGCTACCGTTAGCTTTAGAGTAGGGTATGACAGACCAGGGCCAGCGGGAAGGCATTCCTGGGTCGACGTGATGTTCGGCTACGTATACACCACCGTTCGGGACGCCCCGGGTGGCTGGCTCATGGACCAGCCAGGGAACCACCCGAACCTCCTGACGTTCACGATACCAGCGGGCTCATACACGATTGATGGTGTCGTGGTGGACAAGGCGGTCACCGGTTCGTCGCGCTTGTTGGTTGAACCCGAAGCACCCCAGGCAGTCGGGACGATAGCCGACCTCGGAGCAACCGCGGCGTCCTGGTATGTGGGTACTAACGAGAACATAGATGCCATGGGGAGCGGGCCTGGATTGCTCCCGGTCGTGGATGTGAGCGCGTTCAAGGATCGTTCTGTGATGTTGGTCCTAGACGTACCATGGGGCGCATGGGGCGCATCACACCATGATGCGCGGATCACACCAACGAGTTCGACCATAGGCGTCACCGCGGACGTAGATGGCATTCCGATTCCAGCTACCGTAGCCTATAGAAAGGGCGTTGATAGAGAAAACGGAAGGAATTCCTTTATCTTCTTGATGTTAGGCTACGTATACACCACCGTTCGGGACGCCCCGGGTGGCTGGCTCATGGACCAGCCGGGTGACCACCTCAACCTCATCACGTTCACGATACCGGCAGGGTCGTACACCCTGGACGGTGTGGTAGTCGACAAGGCCATCACCGGTTCGTCGCGCTTGTCGTTCGAACCCAAAGCACCCCAGGCGGTCGGGACGATATCCGACCTCGGAGTGACAGAGGGGTCTTGGTACGCAAGCAGCTGGAAGACAGACGCCGCCGTAGGTGCGGGGGGGATGCTTCCGGTGGAAGTCACTTCGGAGTTCAAGGACAATATGGTGTCACTGTTCCTTCGCGTACCATGGGGCGCGTCCGGTGCTCGGATTGGTCGGGCAAATCTGGCGTCCCTGTCCATTGCGGCTGACGTGGATGGAGTTCCGCTTCAAGTTAGCGCCGCGTTTTCCGAGGGTAACGAAAACGCGCCAAAGTCGTCACTCATATTCATGCTGGGATACGTTTACAACACCATTCGGGACGCCCCGGGGGGGTGGTTAATGGACCAGCCGGGGGACCACCCCAACCTCTTCACCTTCACGATACCGGCGGGTTCGTACTCCCTGGACGGCGTCGTGGTCAACAGGGCAATCACCGCGTCCGCACGCCTGTCGGTTGTCGACATAGTTGATGTCCCCCCTGAGGAGCCTGCCTCAGACGGCACAATAGAAGACTTATCTCCCCATCTGACCGCCGCTTGGTTTCTTTTCGTGTCCCCCACGGACGACAAGGATGTCCGCGCCCGAGTTCCGGCGGCCTCGTTAGGGGCGGACGGCAAATGGGCATTGACGTCGCATGTGTACGAATGGAAGACGAGCTGGACCTCGAGCAATGTTATTCTCGCGCTCCAGTTCTCTACCGTGCGCACCGTATCGAGAGGAAGCGTCCAGGCATTCGTATGGGACCTGATGGCGTCCAATGTGTCCATGGCTCCAGGGGTGGACGCATTCGAAACGACTGGCACCGGCAAGGGCGCGATCACAACAGCGTACCTTCGCCTGGGTGACATCAAGGCTCTTTCATCCGAAAACGGCGTGGACGTGTTGACTAGTGTGAACAATATCCGCGTGACCCTTCCCGCGGGACTCTTAGAAGTGGAGGGGGTGGCCATAAACAAAGACGTGCGCATGACTTGGAACTTTGATACGTCCCCCGCGCCAACAGGCACGATCCAAGACCTTTCGACGTCCCTGTCAAGTGCCTACCTGGTTTTCCAATCTCCAACTGGCGCCTTGTACGGAACAGTGCCCGCTGCCTCCAAAGGTGCCGACGGTGTATGGTCCCTGAACACACCGGTGAGTGACTGGAAGTCCATTTACACATCTCGTCCTGATGCCGAGGTCGTGCTTGAACTGCAGTTTGAAACGCCCCCCGCAGGCCGCACTGTCTCAAGGGGTGCCGAGGTTAACACTTTTGAGTGGGCGCTGGAGAACACGCCGGTGGCGTGTGCCCCTGAAGTGGACACCTTCTATGTTGCAGGGGGGGCCACCACGGCCCGCTTCGTTTTGGGAAATATCAAGCAGCTAGCACGGTATGGCGACCCCGATGTCGTCATCCAGATCATGTCCCTGGATCACAACAACATCCGCGTGACGCTTCCAAGCGGGCTGATCGAATTGGACGGGGTGGGAATCCCCCGCGACATCGTGATGACCTGGGACTTCGCCGCGTCCTCTGGCAGCGGCGTGCTGCTGGATGGGGGTGGGATCGTCAGGTACCTTCCGTACATGTGGAATAGGGGGCTGCGGACAGGCAAATGGATATTTGCAGATAAGATACCCCCCTCAACGATCAATGTCCGCCGAGAGGTGGCAGTCGATGTCGCCGCCCCTTTGCCGCGACTCCAATACGATCAACCTGTTCACGGTGCGAGTGTGCTCCTGGAGTTGGGGTTTAATCTTCCCATCTCGAAACTGCAGTTAGCACCTACCGGAGTCGCATGGGAAGCCACACGACTGGGCGTGACGAAACGATTTACGGACGGTTTTCTGACAAAAGTGGACGGAGAAAACAAGCTCCTTATCGACCTCGGAGACATTGCCGCAAAGTTGCAGCGGGTGGGGGTGGACCTGGCTGGCAGCGGAAACACGGTTTTGACGTTCACGATCCCGCCTCGGTGTTTCAGCATCGACTCTGTCACGTTCCCCGATTCCGTCTCGGGAATCGTAGAATTCGTCGGGTCGGGAAGCACAGGCGGGACGGGGGGCACAGGCGGGACGGGGGGCACAGGCGGGACGGGCGGGACGGGGGGACGGGCGGAACAGGCGGGACGGGGGGCACAGGCGGGACGGGGGGCACAGGCGGGACGGGCGGGACGGGGGGGACGGGCGGAACAGGCGGGACGGGGGGCACAGGCGGGACGGGCGGGACGGGAACAGGCGGGACGGGGGGCACAGGCGGGACGGGGGGGGCAGGAGAGACGGACGTTTTTTCGTACTTGTACGCGTTCAAGACGAAGCCCGACGGCATGCTGGTTGGGCCCGCGCCGTCCGCCCTGACAAGCTTGTTCGACCTGGTCCTCTACACCTCCAAGCCGGTCACCATCGACAAGAGCAAGATCGGGCTGAGAGTGGCTGAGGGAAACACCCCCATCCTCGGGTTCGCAACCGGGGACTGGGTGTCCTCCACAGACAAGCATACCCACACGCTTCCCTGCAGCGGCTTCCCCAGCGCGCCCGCCACCGCCAGGCGCACGCTCACTCTGGCCCCGGTAAACCCGATGGGCGCCCCCACGGACGGGCTGGCGTTCACGGTCGTCAACAGCGATCCCGCGGAGAGGCACGCGTTCGGCACACACACGGTGGTGCTGCCCGCCCCGCGGCCGTTCTTCTCCGACATCGATTTCGTCGGCGCCGACGCGGGCGAGCGTCTGGACACGTACGTGCCAGAACGCTTTGCCGTCCGGTTTGTGCCCTCGGTCGAGTCCATAACGGGGTTCACAGCCTCGGACGTGCGGCTCCGGCACTTCGACTTCAAGACCAATAGGATCACCCCCGTGCCCCCCGTGGGCGAGGTCGCAAAGAGTTCGAATGGGGTGATGCGCTTGGTTTACAACCGCACATGGCCATCCCCTCTGGGCGCCGGCCTCCTCGTGCTGGATGTGGACACCGACCAGTTCGCGTACTCCGCCAGCGAGTCCAGGGGGAACGCGCCCGTCCTCGCCACACATTACGTCGGGGGGCTGCCCTTTTAGCCTCAGCAAAAAAAAAGTCTAGAATCTATATATACACCACCGCCGCTATGGGAAGTCACAGCATCATGGCCCTCCGCGCGAAGGGCACGCAAGACGTGTCGCTCATCGTGGACCCCGAGGTCACCTTCTTCAAGACCGTGTACCCGCGCCACACGAACTACGCCCTGGAGGACGCCGAGGTCACCCAGTCCGCCGGCATCGTCGGCTACGGCCAGTCGGTCGAGTTCAAGCTGCCCCGCTCGGGAGACCTCATCACCAGGGTCATGGCCTACATCGAGGTGTGCGCTTTCGGCGCCTCGCTCATGTACTCCCCGTTCGCCAAGGACTTCGCCCGCATCCTCATCGATTACGTCGAGCTCGTGATTGGCGGATACTCCATCGAGAAGGTGACGGGCGACTTCATGCACGTGAACGACATCATGAGCAAGCGGGCCTTCGAGAGCAACGTCGACAACCTCCCCGTCGACCACGGGGGCAGCGTCACGGTGGACGAGCGCGGTAGGATCGTCGACTACTACCGCGGCGACGCCCAGCACGTCTACGTCCCGCTCGAGTTCACCTTCTGCAGGGACCCGGGTCTGGCGCTCCCCATCATCGCCCTGCAGTACCACGACGTGATCGTGCGCGTGCAGTTCAACACAGCGGACAACATCTTCACGCGCTACTGGCGTCCGCACATGCCCGCGGGGCTGCAGACGGTGGCCCCCGCGATCGACTTCAGTGCGATCTCGACGAACCCCGCTAGGATGAAGAAGGTCATCGAGATGTTCGAGGAGCTGGACGGCGAGGGCGCGAAGTTCAACGTTCGCCATATCAGCACCAACAATGACAGGTTGTGGTCGGCGGGAGAACTCTACAGGTGGTTCAAGAGGACGTCCGCGACCTCACACCCAGCCTACCCGACTGGCACAACGACCGCCCCGCCCATGGGGTCGGCCTTCGCAAGGGGCACCGCGTACGTGACCGAGTGGAACACGTCCTACCCCCAGGGGGGGACTCAAGGTAAGAAGCTGCTCACGGGTTTCTCGGTTATGTGGAGGGGCGAGGACCACGGAAACTACTACTCGATGACGGTGACAAGCGCGCAGATCCCGGCGACCCTTAACGCGCCCGACACCAACGCGCCCGCCGCGACCAACCCGCGCATCGACTGGATCGCAGCCCCCCCGTCGTTCGCCTGTAAGCTCCTGGTGCGCTACGTCTACCTGGACGACTTCGAGCGCCGCCAGTTCGCGCTCAACTCGCACGAGTACCTGATCACCGAGGTGCAGCGGATCCAGCAGCACGTCGGCGGCGAGAACGAGGTGACGCTCGACCTCAAGTTCAACCACCCCGTCAAGGAGATCCTCTTCTGGTACAAGCCCGCCAGTCTGGACTTCATCGACGCCAAGTACAGGGCGGACGCCGACTTCGCATACAACGGCTACTGGAAGTTCTGGAACGACCGCAGCGAGTTCGGAGACGGCCACCTGTTCACCTCCGCCAACCTCTCCCTAAACTCCCAGAACATGTTCGGAGAGGGGCGCGACCCCGTCTACTTCTCCTACCTGCTCCCCGCCGAGTTCCACACGCGCGTCGTCAAGGGCAGCAACGTGTACGTCATCCCCTTCGCCCTCGAGCCCGAGTCCTGGAAGCCCACGGGCACCGTGAACATGTCGCGCCTCGACAGCGTCAAGCTCATGCTCAAGGGGCTCGGAAAGACCTCGGGATCGGGATCGTGCCACGGGGAGGGCGGCGGCGGCATCCTGCCGGGCACGATCGAGGTGTACGCCACCTCCTTCAACGTGCTGAAGATCGCGCAGGGCATGGGCGGCAAGCGGTTCGCCTCGTAACCCCCGCCTCGGCGTGCTCCGGCCCAAATAAATAATCTTCGGTGCTATATATACGCTCCCCTCCCGCCATGTCGCACGCGGTTCTGTCTCTCCGCGCCAAGGGCCCTCAGGACGCCATGCTGACCGTCTCCCCGGAGATCACCTTCTTCAAGAGCATGTACCCCCGCCACACCAACTTCGCCTTCGCCGACACCGAGGTCGTGCCCACCAGCGGCATCCCCGGGTTCGGCCGCATGGTCGAGTTCCAGCTGCCCCGGAGCGGCGACCTCATCACCAAGGCCTACGTCTACGTGGAATTGCCCGCGTTGAGCGACTTTGGCACCCAGCCCCTCGGCAGGGCTTGGTGGAAGATGTTCGACCCCTTCTTCGACGACGTCGGCCGCGTCCTGCTGAAGAAGGTCGAGTTCCGCATCGGCGGGTACACCGTCGAGGAGACGACCGGCGAGTTCATGCACGTGTGGGACCAGCTTTCGCGCGACCCGAGCACCAGCCACGTCGATTCCGTCCCCGCCCGGCACGGCGGCGTCATCCGCAAGTTTGGCGGCGGGCAGACCGGGAACAAGCCCACCTACCTGTACCTGCCCCTGCGCTTCTCCTTCTGCGCCGAGGAGGGCATGGCCCTCCCCATCATCGCCCTGCAGTACCACGACGCCCGCGTCCGCATCCAGCTGGCCTCCAAGGAGGAGATCTTCACGCACCTCGCCGGCGGGCAGAAGTACCCCGCCACCACGGTCAACGCCGCCCCCCTCCCATGGAACCACCTTAACAGCGCGCACAGCGCCACACCCCCCACCCCCCTCGTGGCGGACAGCTACCGGGCGAACATGGTCGCGGCGATGTGCGACATCACCAAGATGCGCCTTGTCCTGCGCTACGTCTATCTGGACGACTTCGAGCGGCGGCAGTTCGCCACCAAAGCCCACGAGTATCTGATCACCACCACCCAGCAGTACGACCATTTCGTGGACGGCAGCGACCTGGAGACGATCACGCTGCCCTTCTCGCACCCCGTCAAGGAGCTCGTGTTTTTCTACAAAGCCGAGAACCGCCTGACGGACCCGGCCACGTCGCCGGACCCCACCCAGTCCGTCTGGAACTTCACCAACAAAAACAGCCTGTTCGGTGACGGGCACCTCTTCACGAGCGCCAACCTGACGCTCAACTCGCAGCAGGTGTTTGGCGAGGGGCGCGACCCGGTCTACTTTTCCTACCTGCTCCCCCTCCTGCACCACACGCGCATCCCGCGTGACCAGCACGTGTACGTCATCCCCTTCAGCAACGACCCCGAGAACTGGAAGCCTACCGGCAGCATCAACTTCTCGCGCCTGGACACCGTCAAGCTCGTCCTCAAGGGTCTCAGCAAGAGCACCGCCTCGACCGACCGCCTGCCCAAGGGCGTGATCACCATCTACGCCCGCTCCTTCAACATCCTGAAGATCACCAACGGCATGGGCGGATGCCGGTTCGCCTCGTGATGAACCACCCAATATAAATTCGCACCTAGTGTAATAGTGGTAATGGCCTCCTCCAGCTCCTCCGGCAGACAAATCGCCCGCAAGTCCACCGGGTCTCCTCCCCGACAAATGCCCCGGAAGTCCATTGGGGGGAAGCAGGTTCGTCGGGGAGACAGCGGCCCCCGCGCGAGTTCCAACAGCGGCTCCAGCGCTCTAAGCGGTTACAGCAGCAACTCCGGCGCTTACAGGAACAGCAACAGGGCTTCCGGCAGCAGCTCCGGCGCTTACAGGAACAGCAACAGCGCTTCCGGCAGCAGCGTCGGCGCTTCCATCGGCAGCTCCGGCCTTTACATGAACAGCAACAGCGCTCCCATCGGCAGCTCCGGCGCTTACAGGAACAGCCCCAGAAGTTTCAGTTCAGTCAATCAACAAGTGGGCCGCAAGTCCACCGGGTGGGTACAGCGCGCGGAAGGGTCGCCTCCCCGACAAATGCCCCGGAAGTCCATTTGGGGGAAGCAGGTTCGTCGGGGAGACAGCGGCAGTAGTTCCAGATCAGTTCTGACACGCCCACAACAAGTGGGCCGCAAGTCCACCGGGTGGGTACAGCGCGCGGAAGGTCGCCTCCCCGACAAATGCCCCGGAAGTCCATTGGGGGGAAGCAGGTTCGTCAGGAGGTTCGTCAGGAAAGTACCCGCAGCGCCCCCTACCCGCTGCCGCAGGGGCTACAAGCGGCAAGAAAGTCACTGGGACGGAAACCTCTCCGCTCGGGTGATGCCGAGTCTGGCGTCTGGGTGTTTTATGACACCTCGTCTGATTCTACCGGTCGGTTCTAACTCCCATGCAGCCTGTGTTGGAAGTAAAGGCAGAGAGCCTAGACTAGGTGATAATAATTATACTTAAATGAAAGCGTGAATGAATCAAGGAATGAGACCGAATTCGCATTTTTCATTAAAAATTTTCGTGGCTACGTTACATAAATCACAGGATGACCAAATGCACTTCTCTCACGTCCAAGGGCCGTAGGTAGGTTAGGTGCAGAAGACGTTCTCCAGCACGCGCATCACCCCCTCCGCGTCCCTTATGGTCTGCTCGCACCTGCGCTCGTGCCGTTTCAGGCGCGCCACGTCGCGCGTCAACCCCCCAACGTCTGCTGGTTCTGCGTAACCACCGCGTCCAGACGCCTCATAAGGTCCTCGATCTCCAACAGCGTCACCTCGATCTTGCACCACCACGGCTCCGGGGGCGTATCGCCGCCGGACGACCGCCTTGAATCGGCGCTGGAGGCGGCGTCGTCCGTCTCGCAGGGGGAGTAGCCCTCCTCCTCGACCCCCTCTTTGCGACCTCGGAGTCCCAGGTAGGACAGCACGGACTGCATCCTTGTCGCTGCCCAGGATGGGCTGACACTTCTTGCGGGCCCTAAGCGAATCGCGCCTAGCCGCTTTTCTTTGGCCACTCCTTGGATGCGATCTTCAAGATCTCCGCGAAATCCTTGCGCTTGTTGGCCGGGCGAAGGCGGACCTCCTGGACCTTCATCAGCCACGGGTTCTTGTTGACGGCGGCTTGTCCCTTGGCGCGAACGGGCATGGTACGATATGTATGAAGGATGCGAGGATATTTTTTTTTCACGTCTCGTTGTGCTTTACCACCCGAGTGACCGGCCCGCGCCGCGCGGAGGGCACCTCGTCGTCGCTGGCCTGCTCCTCCCGGTCCGGGTCCCGGTTCGCCTGGCCGTACTTCCAGAAGGACGACGACCCGATGCGGAACGGCGCCCGCTCCTCGGCCTTGTACCAGAAGATCACGTCCTCCAGCTTGTTCGACCCGCTCGTGTGGTCGATCACCAGGCACTCGTAGTTCTGCGTGCACTCGTTCAGGATGTGGCAGAACGCCTCGAACGTGGGGATCACGCCGAAGAAGTTGCGGTACAGCCGCTCGCGGTTCATGATGATGTTCTCCTTGAGCGCGAACACGTAATCGATGTTCGAACGGATGTCCGGCGTGACGTCCATCGTGTACTGGGTGATGAATAGCAGGAAGATGTTGTAATGGCGCCCGTTCAGCGCGATCTCGCGGATATACGGGTCGCGCATCACCGCGCGGTCGTACACGCAATCGTCCATCACGACGAACGCGGGCAGGACGCCCTTCCCGCCCCTGCTCCGGGCCTTCTGGCGGGATATCACCGCCTTCAGCGCGCCGCGGTTGAAGCGGTCGTAGATGAACAGAGAGGGGACGTACTTCCCCCAGTGGCGGTTCGAACCCTCGGTCCCGGACAGCACGATGCCGGACGGCAGGTGCCGCTTATGGTACATCAGGTCCGTGGCCAGCGTGGTCTTCCCCGCGCCGCGCTTGGAAACGATGCACACGACGCTGTTGTCCTTGATCCGCGTGGGATCGAACTTGCGCAGATTGACGTTCATCTTACCCACGCGCGACACAAAATTTTGCCCTCCCTAGCCTCACGTACCTGCCCGCCCAGCCCTCACTTCCCCGCGCACCGGACGTGGATGTCCAGAACCGGCGGCACACCCGGCGGGAAGAACGACACGCTCAGCCCGCACGACGGCGCCAGACGCATCCACTCGCGCCCGTGCCACGCCTCCCAATAGTCCTTCTCGCGCTCGTCGCGGGACGAATGGTAGCGCACCGCGAACGCCCGCTGCAGGTCCGAGAACTGGCGCTGGATGCGGGACCGGAGGGCGTCCGCCGCCGTGCCGGGCAGCGAGCGCAGGCGCGAGACCAGCGAGGGGGAGCAGCCGCACACGAACGTCCCCTGCCGGCTGAACACCAAATGGGCGACGTTGTCCGTGAGCGCGTCCTCGAGGAACACCCCCACGTCCGTGTCGCTCGGGCTGGGCAGCGAGCAGTCGCGCAGAGTGCACCCCTGCGGGTGCGTGTGCCACTCCACGATCCCGTGCGGGGTGTCCACGTCGTTCGACCGCCCCACGTTCGTCACGGCCGCCTTCTTCAGCACCGAGCTCCTCGCGTCCACGCGGAAGTTGCCCCCCAGCTCCTTCCCCTCGGCCATGCTGTTCAGGATGTCAGATTGACGTTCATCTTACCCACGCGCGACACAAAATTTTGCCCTCCCTAGCCTCACGTACCTGCCCGCCCAGCCCTCACTTCCCCGCGCACCGGACGTGGATGTCCAGAACCGGCGGCACACCCGGCGGGAAGAACGACACGCTCAGCCCGCACGACGGCGCCAGACGCATCCACTCGCGCCCGTGCCACGCCTCCCAATAGTCCTTCTCGCGCTCGTCGCGGGACGAATGGTAGCGCACCGCGAACGCCCGCTGCAGGTCCGAGAACTGGCGCTGGATGCGGGACCGGAGGGCGTCCGCCGCCGTGCCGGGCAGCGAGCGCAGGCGCGAGACCAGCGAGGGGGAGCAGCCGCACACGAACGTCCCCTGCCGGCTGAACACCAAATGGGCGACGTTGTCCGTGAGCGCGTCCTCGAGGAACACCCCCACGTCCGTGTCGCTCGGGCTGGGCAGCGAGCAGTCGCGCAGAGTGCACCCCTGCGGGTGCGTGTGCCACTCCACGATCCCGTGCGGGGTGTCCACGTCGTTCGACCGCCCCACGTTCGTCACGGCCGCCTTCTTCAGCACCGAGCTCCTCGCGTCCACGCGGAAGTTGCCCCCCAGCTCCTTCCCCTCGGCCATGCTGTTCAGGATGTACCGGAACGCGGCGGGGTCCACGCGGAACCGACGCACGCGGACGCCGCCCGCCCCCCTGCTACGGATGCCTCCTAAAGTGCACTGTTTGGAAGTCAGGATTTTGGTCCCATCGGGAGATATGACCACTTTCATTACTCGTCCATCAATAATAAACGCGTTATTATTCCTGTCCCGCGTGCCCGTCAAAAGTCCTCGTCCTCCTCCACGTACACGTCCTCCTCCTCCTCGAACCCGTAGTCCTCGCCCGCCCTCGCCTGCATGGCCGCGTGGCGGTCCGGCTGCAGGGACTCGGGGCGGAGGCGGACCGAGCGCGTCTTCCCCCTCGTCTTCGCGGGCCGCTCCTCCTCCTCCTCCTCCTCCTCCTCCACCTCGCGGCGGGCAGGAGGCGCCTCCTCTCCGCCCATGATCCCGTCCATGTAGTCCTTCAGGATGTCGTCGATGGGCATGAAGCTGTGGAGAGAGTTCTTGACGCACTCGCACACGCTCTTCATCACCTGCCGCTTGTTCAGCTTGATGCCGCCCGTCGCGGCCTGCGACACGTAATGCGGCATGTCCTCCGCCAGGTCCGCCGCCATCATCTTCATGACCGAGTGGACGAACCGCTCGCACGTGGGCACCTTAACCTTCAGCTTCTGATCGCCGCCGCCCCCCCCCGGCGGATGCTGCCAAGGATCATACTCGCGCACACGAAATACGCCTTCAGCAGCTCCTTCAGGTACGGCACCGTCTTCTGCACCTCCCGCGTCTCCTCGTCGATGATGTCCGCGTTCCAGCTGGGCACCTCCGACAGCAGCCTCGTCAGGCACTCCATGCAGTCCACGCCCTTCGCCCCCGACACGTTCAGCGCGTCTTGGAGGATGTTCTTGAACGCCGCGAACATGGGCTGGGACAGCGACCGCTCGAGCTGATCCACGTACTCCCGCTTGCTGTCCACGAGCACGTTCGTGTCCACCCGGGCCTCCGCGTTACGGTGCTCGGCCATGTGTCAGAGTCGACCGTGAAATTATTCCACCCCCTCTAAGCGAATCGATCCAATCCACCGGACTGACTCAACTCAGCACGTGACGCGCGATCAGGAACACGAGCGCGCCCGCCGCCAGCCCGCCCAGGTTCACCTTGTTGCGGTCCACCTTCCCGTCCCGGCCCTTGAACAGGTTAGGGAACGCGCCCGCCCCGAACTGGATCGTGCCGATCGCCGCGCCCACGCCGAAGATGGCCGGGACCACCAGCCGCCGCCACGGCGGGAGAGCGGCGCGCGAACGGGCGCGAGGGGCATCGCCGGAAGAGGAGACGGGCTGCCGCGGTCACGGATGGACAGCTCGGACCCCTCCGGGGAGATGCCGCGGCCCATACCGAACGCCGCCGGTCCCGCCGGAGACACGCCGCCTCTGCGGAAAGCCGGGCCGCCACCGCCCAACATCGCAGCCTGTCGGGGGTTCATCAGCGCGCCGGAGGGGGGGGAGGCCCGCCGCTCCTCCCCCCCGCCCATATCCCCCCCTGCCCCTGCGGCGCTGGCACGGAGCTGGAGCGCAGTCGGCGCGCGAGGCCGGTCAGGTCTTCCATCCTCCGCTATGTCGTACCTAGCACACACAAAATACCTAGATTCTAAACGCGATGATCCGAATCAGTAATCCGCCCCGTCCGGTCTGTCCAGGTCCCACACGTCCGGAGGGGTCGCCGGCCGGCTACGGCCCACCGATACGGAGGACACCGGAGTCGCGCCCTCCTCGTCCCCGTCCTCCGGTTCCGGCGGAGGAGGGAGACGCGATTCGTCGCGCGACCGTAAGGAGCTGGCGAAACAGTCCGCGTGGTAGAACGCGTACGCCCCCCGCGTCAACAAAGTCAGCTCCGTCTTGCGGGCCGGCATCAGCCCGTCGCACAGAACGCACGAAACCCACCCCTCCTGCGGCGGCGGGGCCCGCGAGCTCCATCGCACGAGAGACGAGCCGGGGGGCACGTACCCTGCCCGAGCCACCGCCGCCTCCTCCTCGGTGAGCGCCTGCTTGCCCTTGAACAGGGGGCACGACTCCATGTACGCCCGGTTGAACGATATCGAGAAGGGGAAGGTCCCGCGTGCCGCCCGGCGGCCGGACACAGCCGCCCACCACGCGTCCGCCCTCCGTCTGCGCGCGTCCAGCTCCGTCACGAACGCCGCGCCGCGTCCTCCGGGTTGCTCGTCCATCTCCCGCGCCACGTGCACATTAGCCGGAGATATAATTCCTCCCCCCTTAGCGCCTCTTCGTCTTCTGATAGGCTTGCGACAGGACATTGGCCCCCCAGGTGGCGGCGGGGGGCCATCGGGCCTCCCGACAGGGTGTACGGGTCCATACGCCCCCCGCCCATCTGATCCGAGCACATCTGGAACTGCGCGTTCGGGTTCTGCACCATCTGCCCCGACCAGTCCCGGATGTACGGGTCCACGACCTTGGGCATCTTGCCGCCCCTCGCGCCCTCGGCCGGGTTCCACTCGTAGAAGACGGCCCCGGACCCCGGGGGGCAGGGCGCGGGGTGGCCGCTTAGGAGCGCGTCCGCGGTCATCAGCCCGCCGTAGAACTTGGCCGCGTCGCCGCCGTAATCCCGTAAGTCCCCGTCTACCATATTGAACGCCTTCTGGCGCCGCCACCACTGGTCGATGCGGTTCAAGAGCGCATTCCGCATGCGGCTGAAGCGCATGACGTCCGTCACGAGGTGTCTCTTGACGACGTTATGGATTTGGATATTATAGGAGGGACCCGTCCGTACCACGGCATCATAGGGGGGGATCCGTGACAGAAAGCCCCCACCACCACCACCCCCACCACCCCACAAAAAGGCCCTTGCTCTTGCCAGGACTCCCGCCCTATCATCAGCTTGGAAGTAGTTTCTGTCAACCTTCAGAATGCGATCGATCAACCCGTAGTCCATCAGTTGGGCGTGTGCTGCTGGCACGTTGATCACCTCTGCAAGGCGGTCGCGGTGTTGGATCGAAAACAGGCTGATATCGATTTGACTGCTGGCCAGCAAACGGATTAGGAGGGAGGGGTCACCTTCAGCCGCCAGCTCCCCTGTCAATAGCTGGGGTATCCTGGGAAGTGATCCCGGAATGTTTGGGAATACGCGGATCTTTACCGGCTTTGTGACGTAAGCCGCCGAGTTTGCAGGAATAGTGTGCGAATTGTCCGCATCTGGAGGGTCGCGCACGGTGTCAATTGATTGAAGCCCGCTTTCGCCGATATCCTTCATGACGCTGGACGGGATGGCCTCCATGTAAGCTCGTGTGTCAACCCTCCCATCTGCTGCTTGTGAATATGAATGTGCTATGAACCCCCTCAATGCGTTAAGGAGCTTGAACATCTCGTCTTGGCTCGTATCGCGCAGGGAGTAGTCGGTGGCGTACTTCACCCTCCGCTCCAGTTCCCGCATGAGAGCACACAGCAGGTCGTACACGTACACGACCGCCACGAATTCCCGCAGTTTGCGGACCATCGCGTCTTCGTTGTCCCCGTCCTCGGGGATCCGCCCGTACAGTTCTGTCTCCTCGATGACGTACCGGATGCCCGGGATGTACGTGTGCAGTTTGTCCATCTCGTAAGGAGTGAACACCTTGCCCGCGAGTTCCTCCACACGCCGCTGCTCTTCGGGCAGTCGGCGAGTCGGCGTCTGGATCATGCTCTCCATCGGATACAGCCCCATCCTCGTCTCGCTTTATACACTCGTATCCGAAAATAATTCCCGGTCGAGTGCGTCTAATCGATGACGATGGGGTTGTCCGCCCGCCCCCCCGGCCGGGAACGGGAGGCCACCCTCTTCCCCACGCTCTTCGCCCCGGCCTTCGCCGCTGTCCGCCGGCTCCGGCCCCGGCTCGCCGGCGTGGCGGCTCGCAGCATGGCCGCAAGCTGGGCGGCAGTAAGCTGGGGGGGCGCCCTCCGTCGCGGCGGCGCCAGCGGGCCGTACACGCCCGCGTACGCGCGAGGATAAGCCGCTCTCCTGCGTGGCTTAGAAACTGGCGGGTACCCGTACATGTACGGCGACGGGGCGTACGCGTACGCGGGCGACGGGGCGGACACGGGCCGCGGCGGGGCGCGGTACGCGGGGTACGGGTCCGACATCGGCGGAGGCGGCCCCGCGTACCCCTTGAAGCTCTCCATCGTCTGCGCGCACAACGGGAACGTCGCCTTGGGGTTCACGACCTCCTTGCCGTCCCAAGTCTTGATAATCCTCGGCACGATCTTGGGCGGCTTGCCCCCTCCATATTTTGCTGCCTGGGCGGGGTCGTACTCGTACCAGATTGTCCCGGTGCCGGAGGGGCAGCTCACGTCGCCCGTCAGCTGGTAGTCGGCCATCAGCAGGTCGGAGAAGGCCTTGCCACCGTCCGCAGCGTTTTCGAGTTCGAGAATGAGACCGTACGCCCCCTGCCGCCGGGCCCAGGCCTCGATGTAGCTCAAAATCCTCATGCGTCTCCTGTTAAAGCGGATGATGTCGTCGCCGATCCACTTTCTGATTTTGTTTTGGAAGGTGTGGAATAAAACGCGGCTACCGTCCTTGGAGTACTGACTGAGGAGCCGCATGCTACTGTATCCGTCATTATGTAACCATTCCCCTTCAGGTTCAAACACAGGGTCGTCAGGCTGAGGCCCACGTCTCCCAGGATCCCCTGCATTCCATGTCGCCATTGCTGTTGTGTAATCCGTCCTCGTACGCTCGTTTCTCGTTTTGTTTTCTTCAATATTCTCTCTATTATCTACGAAACGCCCCCTGGTAGACGCGCTAACAGCCAACTCTGGGTTGGCCGCCACTGCAGTGCTTACCGCGCCCTCGGCGGTCGTCACGTTACCAAGGGGTTCGCCTCCCATGTCCCTCCCCCTGATCCGTGTCGCAACGGCAGCGAGGGCGTCCTCATCGATCACCGCGTCTCGTACTCGAAAAACCCTCGGGTCGGCCTTTTGCATGCGCTCCATGAGCTCGTAGTTGACGTTGGCAGGAGGGAAGTCCACATCCAGCTCGTGGAGACGCAGACGATGAGGGATGGACAAGTAAGAGCAATCGATGCGCCGTTTTGCCAGTTGTAACAGGATGCCAGAGGGAATGCAGTCGTCGGACGGGTCGCCTCCCAACAACACGTTGACGCTTGGTATGTTGCTCGGGTCAAGCTGGAAGAATCGTACTGTCGCCGTTTTACCCATAACACTCATGTCAGGAATTATCGTCCCGACGCCCTCGACCCACAGGCTGTCAATTGGCTCGAGGCGGAGGTCGGCCATAATCGACGGCTCGATGCGTTTCATGTAGACATTCTTGTTGAGTTTTCGGGGTTTGTCCGCTGCTTCCCCCCTCCGCAGAGGGAGGTGCCTGGTCTCGACGCACAGGAACCCGCGGAGGGCGTTTACGATCTTGCCCATCTCCCCCATCCCCGTGTCGACGAAGTTGGCGCTCACCGCGCGCCTCACGCGGTTCTCGAGATCGCGCATGATGTTCTCGGTCAGGTCGTATATGTACAGACTCGCCACGAACAGCTGCAGGGTTCTAAGCAGCGCGGGGTCGTCCTCGATGATGAAGCGCTTGTACAGCGGCGCCTCCTCGATGACGAACCGGATGTTGGGAAGGAACGTGTTCAGCCGGTCGATTTCGTCCTCGGTGAAGATGAACCGCTTGAGACCCTCGACGCGCGCCTGGAATTCCGGCGACCGGTTAGTCGGGGTGAGTATGGTGGTCTTGAGCGGGTACAGCGTGCTCGTGGACATGGTCCGAGTGGTATACTGGAACCGCAGATTTTTTATTCTGGCCGCGCTCCTGTCCCCGCAAAAAATATCGGCCGAACCATTGATGTTGATGGCTACGGATACCGCAATCGTCACCACGACCAGGTCGGGGAGGAGGGTGCGGCCGCCGCAGAGGTACGAGCCCGACGAGCGACCGGAGGACGACTTCTCCGACAACGAGGCGGAGGACGGCGAGGAGGACGAGGAGGACGAGGAGGAAGAGGAGGAGGACGGATCCTACGATAGCAGCTTCATCGACGACGGGGACGAGGACGGGGATAGCGAGGAGGACGACGAGGAGTGCGAAGACGACGCCGAGCTATCCCCTCGGTGCTTTGACGAGGGAGAAGCCGCCGACGAAGACTCGTGATCGATGGAACTCGTGTAGCGGCTACTGCCGGTTAGCGTTCGGGATGTGGTAGGGGTTGCCGTCGAGCGCGGCGTAGGCGGCCACGGCGGAGGTCTCGTCGATAGCGAGCGGGACGTGGCCGGCGCCCACGCGGCCGGGCCTCTCCATCCGGTTGCCCACTGCGTCTCCTGGCTCGTGAACGCGGCCATCTCCGCCTCGCTGCGGGCGGACCCGGCCGCGGCCACCGTGAGCTCCGCCTCGCCCAACTTCGGCGCGCGGACCACCTCCTGCGTCCCCTCGATCGTGCCCATGGTCTCCGGCAGATCCGCGTTGCCATCGCGCCACAGGAACACGCGGTTCTCGCTCGTCCGCGTGTGCTGGTCGCCGCGGAAGGACGCGTACGGATTGCCGAACTCGGCGCTTGACACGCGGTTCTCGTACACCTTGGACTTCACCGGCTCCCTCAGGTTGGCGTTCACGTGCGCCCCGATCTGCGGAGTGCCCACGCCGAAGTCCCCCATCGGCGCGCGGTGGGACTCGAGCGCGTCGAGAGTGTCCAGGCGCCGGGGGTCGACGCGCTCGTGGGCCTGGTACCTGCCGTACGTCCCGGCCTCCATCCCGTTGTACGCGTCCGACACGCGCGAAGGCGGCGTCACGAGCACCGCACGCTCGGGGAGGACCGTCACCTGCGCGGCCCCCGCGACCCAGCCGCCGGCGCCCTCGAAACCCGCGTTCGGCGGCCGGTGCTCCATCCCCGCGCGCTTGGTCAGCTGCTCCTTGCCCATGTGCGTCGTGGGCAGGCTCCTCTGCTCCAGGTGGGCGACCTGCGGGTTGGGGTGGTTCACGCGGATGCGCGGCTCGGGGATGTTGAAGTTCCGGTTGAGCACCTCCGGCGCGGACCGGGGGTCGCGCTCCCGGGCCCCGTTCGACTCCCACTCGCGCTGTCCGGGGAACGCGCGGTCGGGAACGGCCGCCCCCTGCACCTCCCACGTCTCCAGCACGCGCCCCGGGTGATCCGGCAAGTCGGCACCGGGGATCCCCCTGGCGGGGGGCAGCACGCCCGGCACCGGCCACGCCGGCGCGGACAGCTCCCCCTCGTACCCCTCCGGCGGCATGACGTGCAGGCCGATGCCGGACGTGTCGCGCTCATACCCCGCCGTGCCCCCCGGCGCTGTGAGGTAGCCCGGCTCGCCGGGGCCGTACCCGCCCCGGGCGGAGTAGTAGGGGACGAGGGGGTACCCGAGCGACCCGGAATGGGACGCGAGCTCGCGGGGGGGCGGGGGGATGCGGTCCAGCTGCAGGCCGAGAGGGGCGTATTGCGGAAGGGCGGCGGTCGGAGCAAGTACCCGGCCACCGCCACCGCGGACATCACGAGAAACATGGTAGGTAGCTTTGTACATGTAGCATACATTTTTAGTTGGACTAGTACGAGTACCCCGGGAGCATGCCCGCGGGGGCGGTGGCGAGCACCGGCGGGCTGCCGTCGACCCACCGGTCGCCCCTCTTGAGCTCGTCCCAGTACAGGTTCGCGTACGGGGCGAGCACGCGGTCGTCGATGTACATGGACCGGTTCTGGTTCACCGCGTCGATGCCCCCGCGGATGCGGGTCGATTCGACGGACGGGTCGAGGCGCCCGCCCAGAGCCACGTAGTCGGGGAAGGCGTCCCTGGGGTAATTCACGTTGAAGTCGAGCTCGGGTTCCCACTCCCTGCCCAACACCTCATTGCTCTGAGTCGCGCTGTTCTGAAACACGTATTGAGATGCCATCGTTGATAATGTCATTAATAAAGTTAGATAAAGTCTGACCCGAATTGCACCCCCTCCCCGCCCCCGCTCGCCAAGGACCACCACACGGGGTCGGGCGGCGTCTCCGGGGGGACCGTCAGTTTCCTGTCCATGCGTAAGAACTCCGCGCTCCCTATCGGCAGCTCCCTCACGCACTTGCACACCTGTGTCCCGCAGTTCAGCGCGGCCAGCGCGATGAAGGCGATAAGGAAGGCGTTCAGCAGGTTCATGTCTATAGTCTACTGTTGAGTCGGATTTTTTGCACGCGCCAGGTAGGCCCCTCTCTTGTCGGGGGCCACGTTATTCATGACGAAGTTGTGGAAGGCCCTCTCCGACTTGGGCGCCCCGACCGCGCCGAGGTCGCGCGCGCCCCCCGATGGCGACAGGAGCGCGGGGGGCATGTCGCGGGCGCACGAGCAGATCACGACGTCCTGGAGGCCCTCCCCCCGCAGGTGCGGCTCGGCGTTGTACCAGGACGCGTCCTTCGACATGATGACCACCTTGTCGCCCGCCCTCACGCCCCCGCTCTGGACGCGTTTGCCCAGGTCGTAATGGAACAGCGCGTCGGCTGCCTCGCGCGCCAGGGACCAGGACCGCATGGTCTCGCCCGGGGGCGGGGGCACGGGGCCGCTGTACGCCCTCCCGCAGTACGCCACCACCCTGCACGCTTCCGGGTCGATGCGGTCGACGTCCCGCGCGCACTGGTCCAGGTCCACGAACACCCACGTCACCATCGCGAGCGTGCTTACAGGGGGAGCGATAAAATCTGGGCTATCATGTACACGCGCGGACCCAGCCATGAAGCAGTGCTCGTTCTGCCTCAAGGACAACCACGAGGACGCGGTGGGCGTCACGTCGTCGGACCAGAAGTCGTGGGCGGATGGGATGTGGTTCTGCTCCTTCCCGTGCCTCTACAGCCTCAAGCACGGCATGGCGGTCTACAAGAAGGCGCTCGCACCCAGGACGCCCCCGTCGTGATCGCGCTCAAGCCCCTCTGACCATCCCGTCGAGCACCGCCTGGCGCACTTGGGGGCGCCGGCCCTTCGTCCCGTACATCGCCGCCAGGCGCCGGTAGACCCGCTTCTTGTTCTCCGTGGTCGGCACGATGCGGCCCCTCTTCATGTAGGCGGTCGCGGCGATGGTCGCTTCCTTCATGGCGTCCCGGAGCTGATACCTCCGCTGCTCGTTCCGGACCTTATCGTACACCATGGCCCCTCGCTTGGAGCCGTTGATGGCCTGCACCAGGGCGTTCCAGTCCTGGACGTTGCTGAAGTGTTTCTGGCCCATCTCCCGCTTGCGGATGGACACGATGTCCCCGCTGTCGTTCTTGGTCAGCTCGTTCCGCTTCAGCCCCCCGCGCGTCTTGAAAGCGGTGCCGTTGAACACCTTGCGGCGGCTGGCCACGATCTTGTCGAAGTGACTGCGACTGCGCACGCCCATGTAATACTCTACCATGCGCATATATTTTTTTAACCAAGACGGCCTACTTGATCATCTCGATGTACACGGTGGGAATGCGGTCGTACAGGGCGGGCTGGCCGCCGCGTCCGCGCCCCCCTGGGGCGGCTGCCAATTTCGGGCCACCCCCAGCAGAGTGCGCGCCTCCGTGCGCACCAGCGCCCTGTGCTGTTCCAGAACGCGGTCGGCCCCCTCGGGCGCTCGCATGGATGGATGCATGCGCAGATCCCCCGCGTCGATTCCCTGCTGCCGCCTCTCACTTTCGCGATCCCCGCGAGCCGCTTCTCTGGCCTGCTCGGCCTCGGTCTTCAGTCGGTCGCGCTCCCCGATCACCTCGTCCTGGTACTCCTGCGACGGCCGCACGCGATTGCGCATCACCCGCATCCGCCTCCTCGGCCCGACGACCACATCCTGGTCCAGCTCCACCACGAACCACGGGTCGTTCGTCACGCCCTTCTTCCATTCCACGCGCACGCGGTCGTCCGCGTTGGGACGAGGCGCCTTGATCACGCGGGCCTCCTGCCACACGTCCGCCTCCTTGTCCACCTGCACCATCACGCGGTCGTCCCCCGCCGCGAACATGTGAGCGAAGTCCGCGACGCCCGGAGGGTCGCACCGAGGGGCGCCGGCCCCCTTGCGCGTGATCCGCGTGCGGAACTGGGCATCGCCCTCCGCCGACCCCGGGCAGACGTGCGTGCGCTCGCGCACCCCCGTGAGGTCG
>RPFO01000743.1:0-32227 GCA_009746045.1 Mesostigma viride
GTAAGAGTAACGTTACGACTGCACATCTTTGGTAGTACATTACCGACAGAGTAAATTACCGCGACGGGTCTTGGTTGGTAATCTACCACCTGTAGATTAGGTGCCAGTGATCCGATGCTGTAAGATACGTTTCAGTAAGTTACTTCGGGGATCTTTGCCTGTACACGGCCAGATGGATAATTATATTGTAATGGAGAAGTGGGAGAACGTGCGTGTCTATTAGCAAATGCAGCGAAATATAAAAATGTAGTTATCAGCCTTTTTCGCCTATTCAGCAGTTGTCGTTGTCGGCCGTTGTCAGTAAGCGGCTATAGATTATGTGTGCTGGGGCCGGTGAAAAGACGCTAGCAAAGTTCGTCTGAATGGCGTCCAATAGAGGGGATTTTATTGTTAGTGGATTGTTGGACGAGGAGAAGGCGAGGTTGCTGGCGGAGAATGCGAAAGAGCAGAGGGAAGCAGCGGAAGCCGTGCGTGGAAGATGAGGTAACGGGATGGAGTGTGGGCCCTGGCTTCTGGTTATGAAATGATGGCGGTTGCAGGCCAGCCGTGCTCGCTGGTAATGGGTGCGTGGTGTTGAAATCCAAGTTCTGCGCGTATTCTGTTTTTTGGTCAATGATTGAAGGGATGTCGCCTTGTTTTATTTTTGTGCATCTGCGTCCCGTCGTGACTGCCTCGTCATGGACGCCCAGGGGTAGAAGTTCGAACGAGGGAATGATTTTTCAAACGCCTGGATATGTTATGATAGTACGAATAAATGGTAATGGGTAGAGGCGGCCAAAATTTTGTTGGAAGTGTGCCAACGCCGCACATACGACTTGAACAACCCTAGGTATCTTAGGAAAAGGAAACACGGATACGTCGGAGTGGAGGAAGAGGAAGACGATGACGATGGTGAAGACGGAGAGGTTTACAATGGAGGCCTTGAGAATGGGGAGACATTGAAGCAGGAGAGCAGGGTAGCGGTGAGTGGCCCGTCATGAATTACATTGTGGTTGCAGTTGTTAGCGAGGCGTGTTGATTGCTTCTTGCCGCGGGTAATCGCTAGCGTGCATAACCTTCTTTTTTCAACAGGTGTTCTGGTGCATTGACTGCCGCAAAGCAATTCATGGGACTGATTATGTGCCTATCATGCCGTTTGGGAATCATACATTGCCAACATTTCGTGTTTAGAAGGCGCGCCTTCAGAAGCATATTCAGCACCGCACGAGCCAGGTGCTGAAGGCGTGCTTGGAGAGGAAGGGGTATAAAGTGCGCATGACCGCATCGAAGAAGAAGAAGCAGCAGGAATCGGGCAAGACCATGATAACCGAGCCAGGATTGGCTTTCGTGCATGCAGTACATGGTGCGGCGCAGGCAGTGAATGCTGCATCGATTGCAGCGGTGCAGCCTGTGGCCATGGCGGTGCAGGGCGCGGGTCCTGAAGTGTGGGCGTTGGCGAAGCAGATTCACGATGCTGTCATGGCCACGTTGTGAAGCCAAGGAATGGGTGTTGGTTCCAGTCAGGTGCCTCGCCCGGAGGAAGCTTTTCTGCTGTAAGCAGAGGTGCGGCATCAAGCATTTGCAATCGCCATGAGAGCAGTGGAGATGTCAGCGGCATGAAGCATTTGCAATCGCCATGAGAGCAGTGGAGATGTCTGCGGCATTGGGAGATCTGCAGACAATTGCAGGAGGACATTGTGCGGTACGCTTGTAGGGTGTAAGCTGTGTTGTTCCGCTCGCTAATGGACATGTGCCCCTGTAACCTCTTCCAGGCTAGTATCTGCTATCCACCTCTTCAGGCTTGAAAAGTAAATTGCTGTACGGTTCACAATTGGCATGGCTTGACATGCACGCGTCCTTGACTGTGGTCTGCATGGGTTTGGGGTTTAGCGGTTTACATCAGACTCTGCTGTGTATCTGCTTAATCAGCCGACGTGTCACATGGGGACAGCAACGGCGCTGGGATGCAGCCCGGTGTGAATGCGAGTAAGGTACGCGCTGGCATGCATGGCGGATGGGGCGTGGAAGCCACGACCCACGTTTTTGTGTGTGCACGGGGGGCTAGGGGGCAAGTCGTTGTGTTGCTGCCATCCATATGGCCATGGATATGCGGGAAGCTTTCCCTGTACCCATACTTAATGATGCATGGACTGGTTGTGACAGCCAAGGGTTTAGCTGTCGTGGGTTTGCTGAGTGATCATGGCAGTCTGCTAGGCTGGTGCTAGAACAGCCATAGCGCGGTTACTGCTATGTCTTGCCCGTGCTAACTGATGCTGCAGCCATGCGTGGAGCGCGAATCGTCCCGTGAGGAGAAGGAGGAGGCGGGGCCGGTGCACCCATGGGCAGGGCCGGAGAAGAAGGACGCGGAGCACCCAGTGTGGGAGAAGGAGAAGGCGGGGAAGCACTGAAGCTCCACCCCATGTCAGGCCTCTAGTATAGGTGCCAGTTAACTAAACCCATGCACGTGCAGTTGTAGCTCAGAATGTATTTAAAATCATATGCCCCTTTTCAGGTATATGTGTAACAGTGACTCCCAACGGATATATGTTCCTAATTTATTAAATTCTTACTGAATAATTGTTGTCTTTATGAACCCATGAAGAGCAAAGCCCGGTGGGGAGTACATGTAACGCATTACCACGAGAAGGGGTCCCCACACCGCATTTCTTCGCTCTCTGTTCCTATGCAGAACAAGAAGAGGTGGAAGACCAATGTCCCGGCTCACACGCCAGCCCATGTGGGTAAGCCCCCCCCCAAAGCGGAAGGGGCGCTTTGGGGAGAAGTGTAGTGAGGATTTTGTAGACTAGATAGCTTAGAGTTAGCTTATTTCGATGTTGCGGCTTGACCCACCTCTACCCATTCAGCAAGGAATATGCATGTGCTGCATGATCTCCCAACGGAGGCATGTTATAATTTTATTTGATTCTTTAATGTAGTGTCTTGGGGCATGATGCAGATGAGATTTGTAACTTCCGTGTAATTATGTTTCTAAAGAGATTAGCATAGTACTCTAAACATGCCCATGCGCATGACACGCAAGTACTAACTTACTTACACCAGACCTGGCAATAAACAAGCATTGATGGGATGGACCCAGCGATACATAATGGGCGTGCATGCGTAAAAAATATACACTATGCATGGCCCAATGGGCATGCATTCAAATAATTACAAATGAAGGCCGCCATGAGAGCACTGAAGCTAAACCAGACCGGGCCACAATTAACCCTCCAGCACCAAAGTTCCACTGCATCATGTAAGACAAGCCATCCATCCATCCATCCATCCATCCATCATCCATCCATCCATCCATCCATCCATCCATCCATCCATCCATCCATCCATCCATCCATCCATCCATCCATCCATCCCATCCATCCATCCATCCATCCATCCATCCATCCATCCATCCATCCATCCATCCATCCATCCATCCATCCATCCATCCATCCATCCATCCATCCATCCATCCATCCATCCATCCATCCATCCATCCATCCATCCATCCATCCATCCATCCATCCATCCATCCATCCATCCATCCATCCATCCATCCATCCATCCATCCATCCAATCCATCCATCCATCCATCCATCCATCCATCCATCCATCCATCCATCCATCCATCCATCCATCCATCCATCCATCCATCCATCCATCCATCCATCCATCCATCCATCCATCCATCCATCCATCCATCCATCCATCCATCCATCCATCCATCCATCCATCCATCCATCCATCCATCCCATCATCCATCCATCCATCCATCCATCCATCCATCCATCCATCCATCCATCCATCCATCCATCCATCCATCCATCCATCCATCCATCCATCCATCCATCCATCCATCCATCCATCCATCCATCCATCCATCCATCCATCCATCCATCCATCCATCCATCCATCCATCCATCCATCCATCCATCCCATCCATCCATCCATCCATCCATCCATCCATCCATCCATCCATCCATCCATCCATCCATCCATCCATCCATCCATCCATCCATCCATCCATCATCCATCCATCCATCCATCCATCCATCCATCCATCCATCCATCCATCCATCCATCCATCCATCCATCCATCCATCCATCCATCCATCCATCCATCCATCCATCCATCCATCCATCCATCCATCCATCCATCCATCCATCCATCCATCCATCCATCCATCCATCCATCCATCCATCCATCCATCATCCATCCATCCATCCATCCATCCATCCATCCATCCATCCATCCATCCATCCATCCATCCATCCATCCATCCCATCCATCCATCCATCCATCCATCCATCCATCCATCCATCATCCATCCATCCATCCATCCATCCATCCATCCATCCATCCATCCATCCATCCATCCATCCATCCATCCATCCATCCATCCATCCACATCCATCCATCCATCCATCCATCCATCCATCCATCCATCCATCCATCCATCCATCCATCCATCCATCCATCCATCCATCCATCCATCCATCCATCCATCCATCCATCCATCCATCCATCCATCCATCCATCCATCCATCCATCCATCCATCCATCCATCCATCCATCCATCCATCCATCCATCCATCCATCCATCCATCCATCGGGGTATAGTCCTAGTACAGCCATGCTACGTCCTGGCTATGATGAGATTACTTGCCCACGCTCCTAGTGTTATGCCATGCTCACATGAGTCTTATTGCACCCACAGATTGCCGGATCGTTAGCGTGTCCGTTTAGCTAGCGTTCCCGAATGCAGCTGTGGCATGCCTTAGGCATGAAGGAGAGTGGGGGTCTCTGCCCTTTCTCCTGTTGTGCACACACAGGCATTAAAAGCACTTCGGTGCTCCGTGACTCCCCAACGGGAGCACGTGTTTAAATAATTAATTAATGAATGAATCGGGGTTAACTAATGCTCCTTGACTCCCTAATGGGGGCATGAGTTTAATAAATGAATTAAGTAGTTAGTTAATAAATCAGGTTGATTCAGATGAGGTCCCTGCTGGTTCCTTGTGGACTGGCCAGCCAGGGAGATATCTTCTTACATGGTCAGGCCCTTGCCGACCATGTAACAACCTGTTAGGCGACGCAGTGGCCAACATTGGACATACCGCCATATGTTTGTCTCCGCGATATGATTTTAGCTGACATGCAGAGCACAGACACTGTTGGCGTCATCCGCTCAACCCCTCTTATTCATACATGGGACCTCGGATATGTAGGATTAGTAGCGTTGCCCAGGCGGACATTGTCAAAGACTACGACCCCCCAGTTGTGGGTCCTAGGAAATTTAACAAGCATGATTGTCTCCTTGTTGATAGGCATTAATTCATCCTTGATGATAGGCATTGCTTGCGTGCAAGATTAGCTCGAGGCCCATATTTTAGACTACTAGCTGAGCTGTGGACATACATGTAGTTATTGACGTCTTGACGGATATTGACGTCTTGGGGGACTTCCACTATATCTTCTTTGGGGAATTCAGAGATCCCGGTCCCCCAACATGGACATGAGACTAATTAAAATCAATTAATCAATGTCATGAATAGAGCGCGTTCATGACGTTCAGTCATGAACAGAGCCCTAACCTTAAACACATAAGAAAACAATTATGGCGGGCCATGTGACCAATGTAAGAAGCTTAGCCCCCAAACATATTGTTGTCTCACGTAATGAATCACTTGCTGATCAACAAATCGATGGTTATCTCATAGGCACAATGTACCTCTGACCATCATTGCTGGCCCATGCATGCATGCACCAATGGCAGCCTACATGACACATACATCGCTTATTTGCCATGTAAAAAATGCGACAAAGTGTCCATATAGGTACTCATAGATTAGCACAAATTCCTTAGCACGATGTGGACAACTTTACTTAACGGTGAAAGCCTGTCTCGCCCTTATTGCCTTGAGGGTTCCCGGCGATAGGTCCTGTCTGTTGGTCGACATTTTTCTTTTGCAGCTGGCCATCGTCGGTAGGTATGAATGATCTCGATGCTAGCAATTACGATGATGATACCCGAGGTAGTCTATACCTAGGATCGAGAGCTTCTTCTTGTATGGCAATGCCGGCAGTTAACTATTACTCCGAATAAAGAGTTAAGAGGTTGGCCCTCGGCAGTCGGCATGGCGATCACGGAGCGATGACGGGGCGATGACGGGGCGATGACGGGGCGTTGACGCGCGTGATGAATAGGATCTGTTTGACAGGCGGCGGCTATTGGTAATATAGATTGTTGATTAAGAGAAGAGTTTAGATGTTGGCCCGTGGGCGATGACGGTGACGGCGTCACCGTCATCGCCCTCGACGGGCGTCATGAATACGACCTTTTTGATATGCGGCGGCTATTGGTAATATAGGTCGTTGACTACTACTCCGAATACAAATGTAAAGAGGTTGGCCCTCGGCTGGCTCGGCATGGCGATCACGGGGCGATGACGGGGCGATGACGGGGCGTTGACGCGCGTGATGAATAGGATCTGTTTGATAGGCGGCGGCTATTGGTAATATAGATTGTTGATTAAGAGAAGAGTTTAGATGTTGGCCCGTCGAGGGCGATGACGGTGACGGTCGTCACCGTCATCGCCCTCGACGGGCGTGATGATAAGCCCATGTTTGATATGCGGCAGCTATTGGTAGTATAGGTCGTTGACTATCACTCCGAATAAAGAGTTAACAGGTTAAGGCCCTCGGCCGGGCGATGACGGGGCGATGACGGGGCGTTGACGCTCGTGATGAATAGGACCTGTTTGATAGGCGGCGGCTATTGCTAATATATAGGTCGGATATTTGTGTACCACCCCCCTCCTTCCCGCGGCAGGTACGCAGCGACCCGCTGTTGCATGTCCTGGCTGCAATTGTGTATCACTTGTACGGTATTTGTGTATCACTTGTAGCGTATTTGTGTATCACTTGTCCTCCTTCCCACGGCAGGTACGCAGCGACCCGCTGTTGTCCTGGCTGCAATTGTGTATCACTTGTACGGTATTTGTGTATCACTTGTAGCGTATTTGTGTATCACTTGTCCTCCTTCCCACGGCAGGTACGCAGCGACCCGCTGTTGTCCTGCCTGCAATTGTGTATCACTTGTACGGTATTTGTGTATCACTTGTAGCGTATTTGTGTATCACTTGTCCTCCTTCCCACGGCAGGTACGCAGCGACCCGCTGTTATACTGGCGGTATTTGTGTATCACTTGTAGCGTATTTGTGTATCACTTGTACGGTATTTGTGTACCACCACCCTCCATGGCCCATGCAGCCCGGCCCGGCATCGTGCCGTCGCCGACCCGACAACGTTTTCTCGAACAACACGAATTTGAATTTTAGGGACTGGAGCGGCTGGCACGCTAGCGGCACGACCAACGGAACAAGAGAACCGAGAAACTGTGGCCGCCAGGAGGATAAAGGTTTCAAGGCGCATGCGTTTGAGGCTAGCCAGAACCGAATGCGAGGTTTTACTTTATCAAACCGATGTATATCAATGTGGCCAGAATTCTTTTCCAGTTGCGGGGTCGTGTGTCGCCAATTTGTTGTTGGGCCGGGCACTTTAATCGTGATTGCAAGAAGTCAGTTCACGACGCCGTTAGCGTGGCATTTATGTACAGCAATTCATCGTTCGGCTTCTTTATCCTATCGGCAACTCCTCACGACGTGTGAGCGTGAGTCGGTTGTCGTGTGAATGGACACTTTCTGGGAAAGTAAGTCACTAGAGGGCCAATTTCACCGATCGCAAAACATTTACCCAGTTTGGGCAGATAGACCTGGCTAAATACGAGGGCGAGCGGAAGTAATTGTTGATGCATAGCCATCTGCTTCCTGCGCTTTGTAATTGTAATGAGTTGTTCGCAAATTGGCGTCTCTAGCGGTTACTCCTCTGTGCACAGCTGGCGACCAAGAAGACTTCATTGGCAGCCGGACTGCGGATGCGCGTCGTTGGAATATTAGCAACGTTAACATGTTTGCTGCGTTTTTTGTGAAGCTTGTCTAGCCGACTGCATTTGGGAGACTTGGCAAGGTTGCCTCCAATCGTTGAAGTCACAACCTGGGTGTCAATTCACGTTTACTAGCCACGGTCATAGTAACATTCTAATGGCATTTGTCCCAGTTTCAACATTGGTTTTCACTCTGATCTGATGGAGTGAAGGGCCTAGCTCCGTGGTTTTGTGTCATTGTAGCAGTTTAGTCGCCTGCTAACGTAGTGAATCTTCCATCCCACCTCTCCCACCCCCACCCGCACTTCTCCTACTCTCTCTCTCTCTCTCTCTCTCTCTCTCTCTCTCTCTCTCTCTCTCTCTCTCTCTCTCTCTCTCTCTCTCTCTCTCTCTCTCTCTCTCTCTCTCTCTCTCTCTCTCTCTCTCTCTCTCTCTCTCTCTCTCTCTCCCTTCCCACCCCCGCTCTCTTGTCCCCCCCACCCCTCCTCTCTCTTTCCCTTTTCCTTGGCTGTTGAGAAGGACTGGGGTGAAAACTCCAGACCGTTGGTGGCTGCCTTCAAGCAGGAAGTTTCAAGGATCAACAAGTTTTTGTGAGCTGTCTGATATGGTCACTGCTGCGACAAAGGTGAGTTATCTTGTTTTTCATGTAATTTTTTTGCTGTAGCTAGGTAAGCCGGCCATTTTGTACTCCCCTTTCTTTTGCTCTCACGATTTATTCTTGTTGTGGTTTATATGGTCCCGTTAAGTGGCATGCATTATCATTATCCACATTAGTGTGAGAAACCATCCGCAGTGTTGTAGCTTGCATCTATAACAACAGTTTTTGCTGCCGCCGCCACTGCTATTACCAACATTAAGTCATTCTTGCTTTCTAAGCACTCTTTTTCCTCTTAGGCTGTTGGTTGGGATACCAGCCACCCTTGCACGCATAAATTCAAGCACCGGGTGCATGTGAAAACACAACCAAGGCAAGAATGTCCCCCTCTCGCAATATCCCACCCACGCAACGCACCCAATGCAGCAAGAATGGGACCACCTTGTTGCCATGAGCTCTAGCACCGTTGCCACCCCTAGCTTTCTACTGTTCCCGTCCATCCTTATTTACACTGGCTGCTTTGCTTGCATTTCTGGCTCAGTGCCAGTTTGCACTTGCTAGCTTGCTAAGACAATAATGCAGCTTGCAAACGGCAAGGGCAAGCACCCGGGTAAGAGCAAAGGCAACCGCACGAGCAAAGGAAAGGGAAACTGGAAGAGCAAGCACAAGGCCAAGGAAAGGACAAAGGCACTTGTGCTTGCCAAAAGGGCAGGCTCAAGGGAAATGACAAGGGCAAGGGCAGGGGCAGGCACAAGGGAAGCGGATAAGGGCAAGGGCAGGCGCAAGGGAAAGAGATTAGGACAAGTCAAGCACGAGGGAACGGACAAGGGCAAGGGCAGGCACAAGGGAAAAGATGAAGACAAGGGCAGGCACTAGGGAAAGGATGAGGGCAACGGCAAACACTGGGGATCAAAGGATAGGGGCAAGGGCAGATGCTAGGGTAACAGTTAGGGCAAAGGCAGGCACAAGAGAAGAATAAGGGGCCGTGAAGTATAAGTGGAAATGCGGGTGGCGACATGGGGTTCGATCGGGCCTGCTGATGCAAATGCAGATTTCAACTGCAGTGACAAACACAAGCGTAGACATAGGCAACGACAAATTCCTTGCATGCGTGCCTTGCTCTTCACCGGCTGGCTCGTTTGCTAGTTGTCTAACAGTTTCTACCGATAAACATCACTTGCCATTGTAAGGTCTGCCTTGCTGCCGTGCTAGTGGGTAGCTGGGTGATCGTGCTTGTTCCTTGTCAAGGGAGGGATGCATGTGGAGTAGGTGGGTGGGTGTGCTTGTTCCTTGCCAAGGAAGGGATGCACAAAGGTTAGATAGGTGCACGTGCTTGTTTCTTGTCAAGGGAGGGACGCACAAAGGGTAGGTGGGGGCACATGGTTGTGCCTCGTCAAGGGCGGGATGCACGAAGGGTAGGTGGGGGCATGTGGTTGGTCCTTGTCTTTTCACCGCCCAAGCGATGGCGATGTAGCATGCATTATACATTTATTCGTGCATTAAAAATCACTTTCCTTACAAGCGGCCTTAGCCGACTCCATCTGCCGTTGCCATTTCTCCGTATTGCATTGTCCGGACACGGTTTTTGTGTCGCAGGTCTTCCCCCGTAAAGGCACAAGCTGCCTGCGCGCGGAATTATGTGCAGACACCTCGGTTTCCAACACGACGGCTTCCCGCACATATCGAGCTCTGGATGTACAACATCTTCCCCCGGCGCACTTGCTCCCGGATGGAGCTTCTGTGCGGTGCCGACATCCCCGGAGCTGTCCTAAGCACCGCATGGAAACAGTATTTCAAGCCACGAAGAGAAGCCACGAATTTGATATTGACTTGATATTGTCGTCAGAAGACTTGATATGCTATTTTCTGTGAAGGCGTTGGAT
Organism: Mesostigma viride; assembly: GCA_009746045.1. Classification (NCBI taxonomy): domain Eukaryota; kingdom Viridiplantae; phylum Streptophyta; class Mesostigmatophyceae; order Mesostigmatales; family Mesostigmataceae; genus Mesostigma; species Mesostigma viride. Next base: position 10,401 of record RPFO01000743.1, read on the forward strand.
TTTTGTGCATGACATGTAATCCTGCATTTAATAATGAAATTTTTTATGAAATAGGAACTCGTCTTGCATGAGCCTTGCTGCAAATGCCATTCATTTTTTTCCCCCGGGTAAATGGGTGTTAGGGGTTAGGTTGACCGAAATGATAAGTGAAATCAAAGTGAAATTCTGATAAGTGACATGCGTACTGCAATTCAGAACGACATAGCGACATGATTGTAGTACCGGTAGTGTACGCGAGAAGCATACGACGTCGTAACCTACGGGACCGAGTACCGGGATCGTAAATTACCAACTCGTAAATTACTACCTCGCAAATTACTACCTCGTACCTTACTACCTCGTAAATTACTACCTCGTACATTACTACCTCGTACATTACTACCTCGTACATTACTACCTCGTAAATTACTACCTCGTAAATTACTACCTCGTAAATTACGACGTCGGATCTTACCTCGGATCTAACTCGTAGCTTACGAGAAAGATCCGAACTCTTATACAAACGGTAAGAGTAGTCTGTGCCGTAAGTTACCACCTCGTAATTTACGCCTCGGATCATTTTTACTACCCTCGGACGAAAAGTATAGTGAGGACAAAGGGCTGTGAGCAGCAAATGACCTTCTTGTGAGACCAAGAGAAGTCACACTGAGCTGGGCAGGTTCTACCAGCTCAGAAGCTGGGGGCATATCCCTTCCCCATTCTGCTCCTTTTATTATTGAACCGACACAGGCGGTCTTCCAATGTGCCTTCTGGAATATTTCAAGAGGCAAGGAACATCTGAATGATTCCAGAGGAATTGGGTCACAATGGGTTTTTAGGAGACTCTTTGTGTTATTGGGGCCATCAACAATGGTAACACCGGGAATCACCAAGAATGGCTGGCCAATGAGAGTGGGCCCCTTGTAGCCATCAACAACACAAAGTGTCAAAGACTCACCCAAGAATGGGATAGTGATATTCCCAAGAACTTGATGATTAGTGTTACCCGCAAAGTCTTGGACATTAGTCCATGGACTGGGTTCAAGGGAATACTTATCCTGCAAAGCATTAAAGGGTGAGGTGACAGAGACCTCTGCTTTGGTATCCACATCAAAGCCATCAAGGTCCATGCCCTTCTCTAGAAGAGAAGTTATTTTGGCAATCTTTAGTGAAGGCTTGAGCTTCTTTACAATATCCCGAAGCTCTTGAGGATTGCCCCTCTTGCCGAGCTGAGTGTTCAACGTGGACAACCCCTCCTCAGCCTGTCTTCCTTGGGCTGGTATTTTCCCATCAGTCTCCAAGGGCATTGGCTTATTACCAGGGTAATTGAATCCAAGCTTTGGCTGTTCAGACTGAAATATGTTATCCACCTGCCCAGGGGTCTCAAGCCCATGTTCCAACGGCCGGAGCTTCCGGTGCTGATCAGACACCCTATTATCCAACAAGTCAGCTTCAAATATATCATCCTGTGATATCCCAGTCAATGTTCGATCTAGGCTGAGCTTGCTGAGTAGTAGGCTCCAGTTGATGGGAGGCCGCCCTTTCTGGTAGTTGGAGTCCAGCCTGTTCACTGGCCAAAGGTGGACAGGAAAGATTGGGAGATCCAGATGCCTCTTCAGGGGCCATATTTACCAGGGGATTTTCTTCATTAATTTGAACGTTCATTGGATCTCTCTTCAATCTATTCCGAGCCAGATGATAAGTGGTACCATTCCAGACCACATCAGCAGTTTTCATCTCCGGGTCAACTGAGGTTATGGTCCCTGGACCCTGCCAATAACCGCGGTTACCAGGAGCATTTTCTTTGTGGAAGATCACCTGGTCTCCCACCTTAACCCCTAAATGGTCTGAGATCCTGCCGATAAATCGGCTGGATCTTCACAATTTTGCAAACCAGATGCCATCCAACCTACCCATATCCAATGGCTGTCCTTGGGGGCCAAGCATGTTCATGAGTTGCCCTTCGGGTTGGTATATCACAACCTCACATATATTCATTGAGAATGATAGATTACGGAGGTGAGATAGGCATGCAACATAAGGAAAAACCCGATAACTGGGAGAATAACCCTGAAGAAATTAATAGTAATCTGACACAGACATCCAAGGATCACGCCAGCGGCACAAGGTACAACTAACTATACATCACAAAACTACACGCAGCAACAGCGCTGCCGGCCCACTATGCAGGCCTGGAAGGGATCTAGACCGCATGGGTCGCGACAAAGTCGGCCCGGGTGCGGCGGAATAACACATCAGCCACGGTGCGAGTGAGGGCGAGTGACAGGCGCTGCCGCCAATACGAGGACCACGTGCGGGCCGACCACGGGGCGGTCTGACCCTCGAGGTCGAGGCGGTCTTCACGGCGCTGGCAGCACTCGTGGAAAAACTCCGCTGTCTTGGGGCCCATGGCCCCGAACTCCTCAAGGACAAAGGGGATGACCCGGTGGGGCCCCACATTGCCGTAGGAGGCAAACTTGTCGCGCTCAGCCACAGCGGCAGCAGCGCCGGCATCCACAGCCGCCCGGAGGATGTGGCGACCGGAAAGCGGCCGAGCCACGGAGACATCGATGAGCAGGTGGCAACCCTGCCCGTCGTAGTCAAGCACGGTAATGTCGGGGCGGTGGTTGGGTGAGTAGAGGGCGGCCCCATCCGCGTCCTCGCACTTGATGGTGGAGTGGGGAAAGACCGACCGAACCATGGCACACACCACCCGGAGGAGAGCGGTATGGAGATAGAGGAACCAGTTCTGGTTCTGCTGGCCACCCATGCACGCGATGTAGTGCGTCCCAGTAGTATCCAGAGCAAGCCCGCAGCTGCCGCAGGACGCACCCGCCGTGATGAGAGGTTGCGGGGCAAAGAGCTGGTGGCGGAGAGCGATGGCGTAAAGGGCCGGAACCAGTGTGAACAAAGGGCTCATGGGGAGGGCGCGCAGGAATGCGGACCCCACGCTCCCCTCAAGGGAAACGGAGTGAAGCCAAGCCTTCCCCTGATCGTTCAAGCTCGCATGCAGACCCATCCAGTCGGCACAGTGTAGTATACCCGCGTAGGTCTTTTGTTGTTTTTCATGAACGCAGGCAGGGAAGACACTAGGACTGACGACAGTGGACACGCCGGGCGTGCCCCGGGGCAGGCGACGGTGGACGGCCTGAGCGGGGCGGACGAGGTCGCAAGCCTGCTGGATCCCGAGGTAAGAATCCTGCACAGCCTGCACAAAGGGGAAGGGGGATGGGGTGACCAAGTCGGGAATGGCGCTGACGGCGCTGGGGACCAACCGGCGGATCTCCGCCCAGGCCTGAGCAACAGAGCCAAGGAAGGCGGCGGGGGCGAGGCGGGCGGCGCGGGTGAGCCCACACCCGCCCATGCGGCAGGGAGGGTGGCCAAGCGCATGGAGTGAGCTGGCAGGCTAGGGCCGGGGAGGGTATCACATATATGCAGGGTAGGCCATGTTTAACTGCCGTCAAAGTCAGGGGGGTCAAGACGCACGTTTTCATTTTTGGTAGAATGTGCATTTTGAATTATGTTATAAGACCTAGGCACCTACCACTTCAGGGATGATAAACAATTAGTTGCTGAACAGTTTGAGCCATTGGGGTCATCATTTGGGTGGGTATACCAGCAGTTACACCCAGTACAGCCCATAGGGGTACCGTTGGTAAAAAGCAACCAAGGGAGTAGGGGTGGGCATACTACCTCCTAATATGGCCACCAACCATGCCAAACAATACATTTCCCTTCCACAATGATGGGGAAACATAACTGCATCATCACACTGCCCTTATATGGCACCTATGTGCAGGTGCCACCTTGTCCATGCACGTAGGTAACGTGGTACGGACACCCTACGCAAGGCATGCATTCTAGGAGGCAGCCACCAACAAACTAGTGGTGTTGAGCCTATTTCAGCCTGCCCTAGCAAGGATAAACTAGGCCTAAGCTGCTATAGCTTGCCAGGTGATGGCCAGCACACCTGGTGGCACATGCTGTCAATGGGAAGCTTTTACTCACCAGTTACGTGCTTGATGATGCCACAGAGACCAGCCAACTGCCTCACACTCATGCAATATGTGTATGGGAAATGTATAACAAACATATATGGAGGTATTCAAACCCATACAGCCTCTCAAACTTATCACCATCACCCTGTGGCAGGTCAACTGACTGAGGGAAGCATCTAAGAAGGGTGTTTTAGAAAGGGGCCAGGCCAGGGTCAAGAAAGAGCATGAATAGTGCAAAAAGAATGTGCTACACAAGCTAGAACGTATATATAAACGTCAAACATCGATAGGAAAACGATGCTTAAGCTTTACCAGGCATGGATGGCGTTACCTTGGCCCAGGCGGTGGCCGCAAAATGGCGCATTTCGGCACACCAAAGTTGTGCAGCATGGTCGCTGGATTCGGCGATTTCTGGCCACCCTTGCACGTTTACGACTACTATGTATCATAAAAAGTACAAAGAAACCAATATATACTTTAAAATACGCCGGAAAGGTATTGCTGTCAACGTTTCTATCGTCCGGCCTGATCGCAGTTTTTCCAGCAAGAACGCTGCCGACACCTATCAAATGGCATTCCCGCGAACCAAAAATTGGCCTGTATGATCTTTAGGACGTTTAAAATCAATATACTAAGTTTGGCCAGAAAATTCGAACGCAAACGTAAATGCCATGCGTGGGCGCAAGCCGCCATGGCCAGGTCGTCGTTTTCCGGAATGCACGTTGTACGTGAAAAAGTACCCTGACCCCTTGTACTTTGACCGGCCAGAACACCTCTATAACTTTGTCAAAAGTATGCAAACCCCAGTACCATGCTGTGAAGAATTTTATAAACTTTCGATCTTCTCAGCTAAACTTTTCCTAATTCTCAATAGATTTCGCGGCATCTGGTCCCCCGAGAAGGGGCCGATGCATCGGCTGGAACTCGATTTTTGGCGGAAAATCGGCAGCAAGACCATTTAGGGGTTAAATTTTAATGATTCTCCTCTCTGTTTATCCTTTTCACAGAGATGAGCATACTGTGCCCACCTCTGCTTACTCCATGCCTGCATTATGTCATCAGGGTAGAGGCCACCTGCTAGTCCACGAGGTGAGACCAGCCATGGAACACCACGCACTTTGAAAGAATGAAAACGATTGTTCATGGTGTTTTCCACTTTTGCAGCACCCAAACACCTGACAGCAAAAGTTGGTTTAAACATCTCAGGATAATGCCCAGACATTACCAACTTCTTAAGCTCCTGTATATATCTGTCAACCTTGCCTTGGGCTTGATGATCTTCACGACCCACAATCCTTAGGAAAGGCAGATCAGAGTATTTGGTCAGGCAGTTAAACTGCAAGTCCATCTGCAGCTTGTGAATGACTGCAAACTTCTGCAGAATAACAAGAGCTGCGGCATGGAGGGTATTTTCATCCTCTGCTGCCATAGGTTCAATTCCAATGTAGCCTGACCATTCATCCACAGCCACCAAGTAAGACAATTGCCTGTAATTGGTGAAGTAGAGGATATCAGCTTGTAGATTACCCCTACCATCTGCAGGATGCTTTGCATGACGTTTGGAAGGCTTGTTAGCACACAATTGTCACACACAGTGTTCTCTGACATCTTGATAAGCCTGCCAGAGAGCCTTGTTATTAATGGCTTGAACAAGCCTAATGGCATTGTTTCCATGGCCACAGGCATCATGCAAACTCTTAGCCAAAATCCTAAGATTAATAGAATCATTAGGTGATGGCTCTTCAGGACATGGACGGGCATCCACGTTCCTGGCAGAGCAAGAGTCCAAGTTTTTATTATCAATATAACAAGGATTATTGCTCTGAGGAGCTTGACTGTTAACAATATCAATGGGTGCTTGGCTACAAGCAGGAGCTGCACCACATGTATTGTTCACAGATATGTTGTTCACTTGGGCATCTGCATTGACAACACTGTGTGGCATCTGTCTATACAAACAGGAGCAGATCCACAAGTATTGTTTACAGAAAGAGTTCCCTCTGGGGTACTCTTTTTATTCCAGGCATGGATAGGAGTGCCACAAACAGGGGCACTTTTACTGCTGCTCACAGTCTGGGGCAGCTATACGGTCAGTAGGAGTTACTGCTGGAGCCCCTGCCACCTGGCAGGCCTCTTCTGCCATGAAACCACTCTCATCAACGTCCATAAGGACGCTGTAGGGGTTATATAAACAGAGAGGATCATTTAGTTTTTCTGCTGCTGCTTCCTCTTGCGGCCATGAGAGCTACTGCCACCACGTGGCTGAGAAGCATCACTACCACGCAGGTGGGAAGCGTCACCACCACGCGGCTGAGAAGCGTCACCACCACGAAGGGCACCGCTCTTGACGGCTTGGGAGATCTGCTGCAGCAGCTTGAGCACTTCCATCTGGGTATCCTTAGGTCCAGCGCCAGCCTTGCTCCTGCAGGCAGACGCAACATGACCAGGACTGCCACAAGACTTGCACTTGCGAAAGTAGCAATCCTTAGCCAGATGGTAAGTCTTGAGTACAAAAAGTGCAAGGAGGTTAGGACTCAGAATTAGCGACAACCTTACCCTTTACATGCGCGGCGTGTGTGCCCGGGCTGCCCGCAGTTGTAGCAGAAGATTTCCCTTTGCTGCTCCATCACCATGGCGACACGAGGTACCTCCGCGGCACCTCCTTCTCTGGAAACACGGGTTTGGTTCGTCAAGAGCTCCTTGAGGTGAGCTCTGCATCGATGAGTGTCGCTCAGGTAACCGCGGCAGTTGGCGACTAAATTCCGTTTCTCGGACTCAGATAAAGCACAGTTTTGGATCCATCGGAGATTTACCGCCTCGTCAGGCCACCGGAGCCCCTGCTTCTCCAACGTGTCGTAGTAAGAGTTGAGGTGCTCGATGATGGTCTGCCCGGGCTTTGGCTTTGCATCTACAAACTCCTCGATCTCGTCGCAGGTTTTGGTAGTAATAGATCGGAGAAAAGTCTCCCTCGCTCGGCGCAGAAACTCAAACGGCGAGCACCGCAGACGTTGTGCTCGATCCAGCAACGAAATCCACTCCGGATGGTTCTTTTCACGGTCTCCCAGCGGAGTTCCGCGAAGAAACTCCAGCCAGTCCGGAATAATGTCTCGGTTGCCCGCGAGCCTGCGGAAAAACGGCCCAAGCGAAGCTACAAAACGATCCCGGTCTGCTTGAATAGCACCAGGTACCAGCGGGGCTGGAACCCACTTCTTGATCGCCGACAGCAACTTCGCCTCCTGAAGCAAGCTCTCCCGCCGAAGCACCTTATCACGCTTACGCTGGTCGTCACTATGAGTACTTCCCTGTCCGCAGCCCTCTTCCCGGGGCTGGTCGGACATATCTGTATTGTCATCCCCGTGCTCACCTGGGCCAGGGTTGACAGAAATCTGAGCTGGTCCGTGCTCACCAGGGCCAGACCGCGGCTCTGAAAGATCGTCGTCCGAAGACATCGAAATGAATACAAGTTGCAAATAAACGGAATGCGATGGAAATAAAAAAGCATGGAATGAACGTTCTCTTTATTGTTCTCATACGTTATTGCTGTTGTTTCATAATTCGTCTTCGTTGCGCATAAGAACCTGTTGCGCTTGGCACCTTCATCAGTCTTGCTGAATATCCTACGTGGACATGCATTCCATGTAGTTCAGTGCATGCCGCGTGTTAGATACTTCTAGAATCCTCCTCTAGAAGGTACCAAGGCAGATGCGCATATATGATTGGATGATAGTCGGCTCAGTCCTCTTGACAGGACTACACCGGCCCTAGACCAGCCGGTGACGTGGAGGCCTGGGAGATGCCCTCATAATATACGTGGCGTCATCCCACTGGCTGATACTAATGAAGTATAGCCATTGGTCCAATACTACAATAAAGTATATTGTAGTAATCTGTACCGACTAGATCCTCTATCTCTGAGGACCCTAGATTGATCTCCAACCAACTCTAGGTGCCTGGGTTTATTATCAATTTATATGTTTACAAGTCATGTGTGCAACCCCAAGATTGCGATAGGCCTTATCGACATTGCACCAATCACATTTCATGTGCATTAGCGATTTCCAAGAGGCACACTGAACTAGCGTTTCGGTGCACCAGTTTATACACGCATTTCGGTCATGCAACAGATTGCAACTGCTAGGGCGGGAAGCGTGTGCGGGATTTGGTAACCCGTCATACTTCTGGCCCTCCCTCCTCAGCACTTGATGTGGATGAATATGTTGGTAGGACATGCCAATCATGCCAGGAGATGAAACCTAGTAATGTGGGTCAGATAGCAGATCGAGCCTCGTACCCTCCCTGATCCTATTATAATGCCTTGGGATTCCATTATGATGGAGTTTGTGGACCCCTTTATACCAAAGGCAATGCGCAGATCCTCGGGTTTGTAGACCGCCTTACGAGACGTTGTCACCTTGTCCCTTGGAGCTTACTACTGCTCGTGACTGTGCTCAGCCGTACCTTCAAAACGTTTATTGTTACCATGGGTTGAGCAGGCATTTTATTTCTGATAAGAACAAGCTGTTTACCTCGGACTTTTGGACAGAGTTCTTTGCTGCTATTGGTACTACTAAAGTGACGTTTGGCACTGCGTACCATTCCTCCTCCTCACACCTAGTAGAGCGATTAAATAGAGTGGTAGAAGAAGCCCTATGACATTATGTAAATGGACCCGTCTGGTAGTGACTGGGAAGATTACCTATGTTTGGTTGAGTGAAAACCTGCACAACCTCTAGTTGTTTTCCTTCCTTGCCTTATGTTATTTCCTCTGGCTGTGGGTCGGTTGGTTGTCCCCCGCCCTCCGCAGCCATCATGTCAGACGACGCCTGCTCAGCCAGCTCCGTCCGTGGCTCCCTCCATCGCGCATGCTCAGCCGGCCGCTGTCGCTCCGTCCGTGGCTCCCTCCGTCGTGCCTGTTCAGCCGGCCGAGCCTCAGCGTCATCGAGATTTGGGCAAGGCGTCGACGGGCAAGTGGGTGTTTGACACTACCGAGGATAGGTATGATTCGGCCATGGGTGATTGGACCTCTAGCTGCCCGACGGGCCACGACGTCTTCCCCTGTCGCCGCTCCCGGCGCCGCTACCGCTTCTTCTGTCGCGCCCGCCTCCGCCGTCATCCACCAACCGGGCGTTGCTCCTGTTGGGAAGTCCTCAGCTTCGGTCACGCGTGTTAGCGAGAGTCGTGAGATCCGGCACGTGCGTCTGTGGCCCGACAACGTGGAGCGTTTCCTGGACTTGTTTTTCACCTCCGTTGCTCGTGGTGAGCTGGTCTTCTATCGGTTCCTCCTGCGCGCCCTCCTTCTGTTGTCGGCAGAGCCGTTCGTGCGCTAGTTTCAGTGTGGGTTCCTTGATTGGGCCCGTGGACAGGTGGTCCTGACAAAGCTACGATACTACTGGGCTTTCCTCGGCATGTATCTTGATGGCGTCTGGGAGGATGTGTTCCTCCATCCATGTAGACAACCATGACAACCCTACTGATGTTGCTCATCACCGGGCGTACATGGCGGTGCTTTTGGCCACCCGTGGTACTTTTCAGGCTACTGGTGTGTAGACAGAGGGCTCTAGGCCCGACCTGAGGGTGTTGTCCCTCCGGTATATAGAGTCGCCCTCTGGGCTTGGCCAGTTGGTTGGTCGTTCTCTGTCCTCAGTGTGAACATTGTTTCCTACGCGTGTCTTGCCTAGTGCCTTCCCTCCCGGCAAGCCTCCGTGCAATGCAGTTAGGGGAGCCTCACACCCGGCGTGGTGCTGGTGATCCCTACACCGTTTGGGGTGGACCCGAGGTTAACATGTTTTTGCTTTGGGCCTTGGATGGTCAGTCGATTGTGTTAGGCTTTTGTTGGGTGCGTTAGGTTGAATTCCTACCCCTTTGGTTTCCTCCCTGTACGTAGGTAGAGGGCTCCCTACATTTGTGGGGGGAAGGTGTTACGTCGCGTAACTTTTGTTGTTGTTACGGACGTAAATTAGGTCCTTTGTTGCCTCAGCCATTCTGGAACAGTTCGCTGACTTTCCTAGGCTTACGTATAGTTAGGACCTTTTGGCCGGTCGGTACCGGGCCTTGTGACGTGGCAATTGTACAGTATGGTGGTTCGGGGCAGTCGCGCCGCGCTGCGTACTTTAGTAGTGGTCCTTTTATCCTGCGTGTGAACCTTGTCATGGACGTGCGTTGGTCCTGTAGGCGAGGGTCGATGTCGGCCCGAGCATACACGCCTGTCGGCGATCATTTATGCAGCAGTTGTCCTTCGTGCATGGCACCCGGCGTGTGTTATGAATTAACTGACACATACTAGCTAGGGTCATGGCAGTGTAGTAGTGTTTCCTTCGTAGTACCCTGGTTTTATTCGGTGTATGGCGTATTATAATAGAATGCATTGAGAACAGAGTCGACGCGTCCCAGGTCTTTCCACAACATAGCTCCTCATCACTAGGTACCCTCACTAGTTTAGGTGAAGTCAGGCTAGGCGTTTGGGAATAGAGAGGAGCCAGGGCGTAACATTAATCTCCCGCAACGGTATCACCCACGGTGTAGGTCACCCACGAGCCCAGTGCCCCACCCATGTCCACAGCGACATCCCTGCAATCTCACCGGCCCGCCCATCGACTGCACGCCACTCCAGGAGTTAACGTTTTTAAACGCAATGTATAAGGATATGGTTGCAATGCAGCAATGTGTGAATGTGGTTGGAATTAACGGAGCTTTGTTAAAATTGGATAATGTTACAGCGCTCAGACACTTGAGGCTTAGACACGAGTTTGCCAAGTCAAGGCAACACACGTGAGGCGGGCTCGCAAGAGATCTAACCAGTTGGCACTGGCCTATTATTCTTTATATACTTGTGCACTGTGCTTTGCTAGGCCTGAGCAGCCTCGTAGGCCTGCTCAGTATTAACACCCCCGGTACAGTATTAACAACCTGTACAGCGTCCAGATCCTATACAGTAGGTCTGCCATACAGGCACAGTGACCACAGAGTTCAGTCCACAGTGATTATTGCGTCTGCACCCAATAGTCCAGGACTAAGCCTGCGGTATACCAACAGACCACAGGTCAAGTGTTACGTCCCAGCCCAGACACTCCTAACCTGGGCTACGTAGCGAAAGACCCTCCTTGCCGGAATTAGGAATAATCCAAGATGGCCTAATGTAAGTTGCGCTTCACGACGAGAGTCGTGAGATATCTGGCATCACGGCTTAATGCCAAGCTAATTGTACACACTTATAATGGCTAGCAATACCAATTACAAATGGATAATTGCCCCGGGCTCAATGTGTAGGCGTATTCGCACTTATCATTCATTAAACCAAGAGGACGAGACTCTCGTCCTCGGACCAATTTAACCTAGGTTGATTGCGGCGCAGATACACGCCAATTTCCCTAGAACAATCCAAGTCACTCATTCCACGTAGGATCCGGGCCGACATCGACCCTCAACTATAGGATCCACGCTTAGATCTACGGACGGACTCAGAACTTGGCGCGGCGCCACGGCACCGGCCCCTAAAAGGACAACCTAGGACCAAAATAACTAGTCCAATTCACACAATGGCCAAGGTCCATAAAACCCAAATACAATAGACCAAACAGCCTTAGTAATTTATTCCATTGTTACGTCCGACCAAAAGGGCTGGGACGTAACACTCCTCCCCCCCACGGGGGTCGGTAGTCCCTACCGTACAAGTTAGAATGGGAAAACAACGCTACTATAAGAGTACTATGTCCCAACCTCGGTTCACCCGCAGGTCAGTAATACCAGTTCCTCTAGAAGTTGATACACAGGACCAACCCTGACGTAGTAGCACGACTCTGATGGTGACTGGATCAATCCGCTATCCGTCACAAAAACTTTCCTAACCACTCTAGCGTCCGCCGCTAGTGGCACGTCGCTGCGACAGGGCTTCAGTGAGAGCCCTACGCCCCGCGTGGGTCATTTGCGAAGTCATCATCCCGGGGTGCGAACACAGGTCACACTCAAAGGCCACTTGGTAGGGGGACACCTTCTGCCGGCCCATCCTGGACAGCTCCACCCACGAACCCCTGGGCCACATGGACAGGAACCCAGCGAGGTACTGGGGATGGGTGAATAGAAGTGTCAGCGCCGACCGATCCACCACCCCACAACGGTGCTCGCGAACAAAGTGCACCCCCATCATAAAAACCTCCGTACGCACGTGATCATCGTTGATCGACGCCGTCCGTGCCCCTGCAATATCGGGCACCACCAGATTAAGAAAGGCACGTCCCTCCGATGGAGCCACCTTGGGAGGCGTCACCACGTGCCCCACCCCATCGACCTGATATCGCCAATCCCACCAGTCTTCGGACCCGAACCGCACAGTATGCCCTACCGCAAGGGGAAAACGAGGGTCGTCGGGTTGCGGCAGGGGCAGGGGAACCTGGGGAAGAAAGGTGATCTCTACCTGTTCCCAGTAAGCCCCGCGATCCACAGCGAACCAGGGACCCGCTTGAAACACCAGAGGAGCGGGTAGGTGCGTACCAGGGGGGACCTGGAAAGACGGAGGTCCCTCGAACGTCACACACAGCTTCTCCGTGCGAGGTCCTGGCCCACCATACCTCACCGCTCTGCCCGGTGCCGGCCGTATGAAGTCCCCCAATGACCACTCCTCGTGAGATGACCCAGGAGCTCTGGAAGCCGCATCATAGCCCACTGAGGTGGCGGCAGAATGATCGCCTTGACGACCGTGCTGGACCAACAAGCGCTGTATCAGGTCCTGTCCTGATTGTACCGCAGCCACGAGCTCTTCCAAGCGCATCACGGGCTCCGCTGGTACCAGAATGCCCGTCCCGCTGGGGCCTTCCGCGACCCGAGGTCGCGTCTCTGCCATGGTGTGTAGGCACGGTTCCTCCGCGGAACGGTGCGAGGGTCGACCCGACGAAGTGGGCCTGATGTGTCCCTCCGCAGGACGTGACATTGATGAACCGGCTGGTGCAGGCCGGGACCGTGGTTCCAGGGAGACTAGGAAGGTAGGCTCCGGTGGATCCAAGGAGACAAGGAAGGTAGGCTCCTCTTGGCCCGCATCCGTCGGAGGACCTGAGGGGGCCACAACCGAGGGCTCGCCCCCGGCCGGCTGTTCTGTCCTAGCCGGAGCAGCTCCCGTCGTATCCGGCCGCGGTCGCCGAGACTCTCGCTCCAATTCCAGCGCCGACCCCCACGTGCGCTCCCAGTGACGATCAGCCGGGCGACGAGGTGGTGGAGACGCTCGGCGAGCAGTTCGTAACTCCGTTCCCGAGTCCGAACGGGAACGCGAACGCAAGGGCGGTGATGGCGAGCGACGACGTGCAGGTCGTTCCGGAGCACGCCGAGAAGCTGGTTGACTGCCCCCGCCCCATCCCGTGGACCGCGGGCGAGGCTCGCGCCCCGGTGGTCGCCCCCAGCCCGTCGCCGGCGGTGGCGCCTCAAAACGCGTCACAGGACGGTGTCTTGCGCCGCCCTCAAGGGAGCCCCGAGGAGGTGAATTTCTCGGAGGAGAATGAGGGAGAGGGCGTGGAGGGTAGCCATCAGAATCGGAGTCGTCACCCTCGCTCCCGTCATCCTGGTCTTCGTCATCCATAGTCACAATGCGATCCAGGGCCTGCCGTAACGAATACTGCCCCGCGCGCGTACACTTCTCGCCCCGCAACGCCCCCTCCAACGGAAGGTATCGAGGAAAGTAGTGCTCCAGCTGTTTCCGCACCTCGGGTGGAATTAGGAGGAGCAACAGCCGTGGAAATGCCAGACCCGCTTCCAGCGTGTTCAAGCACGCGTGACAAGGGCACTCCCACTCATGGGTTTCCCAGTCTGTACCGACCACCACGCCGTCGCTCTCGGCGGTGCGGGTCTCGATCTTGAACCCCACATTTCTTCGCACGAACCGTCGAAAATCCTCCAGCTTAGCTGGGCTGGCCCGCGCCAGGATGGAATCAGCGCGGAGTTCCGACGGCATCTGGTTACGGCGCCGACGACGTCGCTCCACCAAGTCACCCTCCCGGCCATAGTTGCGCAAGAACATTCGGGGGTTAAATGTCTCCTCATTCAGCTCCTTTACTAGCTGCAACGTGCGCGCGTCCGGTGCTCCGGGTCTGGACGACGTCTCGTGCCGGCCACCACTTCCCGAGCCTCCGGCCCCTAAAGCACCCCCTCGGACTGCAGGCTCTCCGCGAGCTGTCTGCGTCCTCGCATCCTGTTCTGGTTGAGGGACCTCAGGGTAATCTGATGTGTCCATGTCCACCAGATCTTCCTCACTCGACTCCCCGTCTGCTTCCCGGATTCCTGCCTCTGCAGCCGCCGCGGCGCTGATGGAAGTCTGGCCCCTGGGAAGCGCCTCCGCGGCGTCCCCCTGCACGGCCCACACACAAGAGGCCAAGGCATTAGTCGGCGTGTACCTAGTACCCGGCTCACACACCACTCTCACCCTACACCGCTGTACCGCATGTGGCTTGTTAATGCAACTGGTGCGTCTTCTTGTACGCTTCCAGTAAGCGGGCGCACCCGCTAACTCAGTAGAAGTGCGCCAGGAGTCCTCAGACTCATGCTGCGCGAATCGCCATCGCACACGGTACTGTCGCTGAGTCCCCCGACCTCGTTTGACATCCCGGTGTCCCACGATCGCTGCCACCTCATCCTCCTGTTCCCCCGTGTCCGGATTGAACTCCAACGGGGCCGGGGGATTGACCCGACCCTGAATGGTGTTCTGGTGGTACAACTTGAGCTGGTCACGATGGAAACGGTTGGACGTGAGGTTCCATGACACTGGGACGTCCACCTGGAACATGACGTCGTCAAACTTGGTGAGAACCTTGTAGGGGCCCAGGAACATGGGACGAAGCTTAGTCTTCAGCTCCTTCTCCACCTTGTGTGAGAATCGTCCGATCTGTGGGCCCTCCACCAGGACCCAATCGCCCACCTCAATGGACGGCGCCCGGTTATCCCGCTTGCCGGCTGTCCTCTCCAGATACCGCTCGGTCGCGGCGCGGTAGCCCTGGACTGCACTGTTATGAGCCTGATGCATCCGCTGCAGCAAGCGATCAACCCCCTGGCGTGTGTCCAGCTTGACCTGATCCTCCCCCAGTCCGGGGCTCATAAGCAAGTCGGGAGGCGTGAGAGGGTGCCTGCCAGAGTTGAGGAAAAAGGGGGTAAATCCGTGGGCGGCCTGGGGGGCATTGTTCAGGGAGAACTCCACCAAGCCCAGAAGTTCCTCCCAATTGCTGCCCACCGCGTCGGTGTAGTGTCGCATGGTCTCCTGCACTGTGCGGTTCAACCGCTCCACCAGATGTGACGACGAACTGTGGTAGGCCGTGCCCAGCGACACCTTGGTGCCCAGCCGTTCGAAAAACTCCTGCCAGAATTTGGCCGTGAAGAGCTTGTCGCGGTCGGAGATGAACTGTCGGCTGAGCCCGTGGAACCGGAACACGTGCGTCAGGTATATCTTGGCGCACTCCTCCGCAGTGAGGTCGGCCGGACACGGGGCCAAGTGACACATGCGCGTCAGGCGGTCCACGAACACCAGACCATGCTGTTGCCGCTCTTCGCCTTCTTGAACGGGCCGATGAAGTCCATCATGATAGAATCCCAAGGACCCATCGGATCAGGTAACGTCTTGGGGACGGCTTGCGAGCCCGTGTTCCTGGACTTCATGATCTGGCACGAGGGGCACTGGCGCACATATGTCTCAATATACTCCTTCATCCCTGGCCAGTAGAAATGTTTGCGGGCCCGAGGAAAGAGACGGTGGCTTCCTTGATGTCCGCCTAGAAGCGAATCGTGGAGCTCGTGAAGCAAGGCGGCCCTACAAAGCTCCGGGACATACAGCCGCCATTCCTCCGGCTGGACACTCACGAACAGGCGTCCATCCTGGAACTTGCAAGGGTAGGCACCCATCTGCTGGGGATGCGCCCGGATGGCTTCAAGCGCCGCTTCCTCCGTGACCGTGAAACGACTGATCATCGTCTCCAGGTCCGACGTGACTGTGAACGCGTCCCGGCCGGGTCTGTCTCCGCGCTCGCCTGGTTGACGAATTCGGAGAAGACTGTGGGCGGGCCGATCGGCTGAAGCTGAAAAATTCCCTGGGGCGGCACCACATGACTAAGGGGCATGCGCGTATGCGATCCCTCCCCCTCCCCGGGGGCGTCCACGTCCTCGTGGGCACTCGTCTCCTCCAAGAGAGGTGACAAGTCATCACTGGTGGTGTGTCCCAGATGAAACAGGTGGCGGGCCCGGGGAGACCGTGGCTCCGCGCCGTAGGCGGTCCCCGGGGCGGCCACTGGTACGCAAGTGGTATGAAGCACATCCATGTCCTCGTAGAACCAATAGTCCGCCCGTCGCGAAGGGCGTCTGGCACCACGTTGTCCGCGCCCTTGACGTATTGGATCTTGAATGGCGCAAACTGTGACAAGTACTCCATCCACCGCGCTTGGCGGGGCGTCAGGTTGGGCTGCACCAGGAGGTGGGTGAGCGGCCGGTGGTCGGTGTGGATCACCAGGCGGTGGGGGTCGAGATCCCCCTGCTCACTAATGGCCACCGAAAACTGGGCCCCCAGAAGATGATGACGCCACGTGTGGCAGCTGTAGACTACTGCCAGAAGCTCCTGCTGATGCACTGGGTAATTCCGCTCCGCCGGAATCATTGTGCGTGAGATATACTCGATGGGCTGAAGACCCTTGCCTTGGTCCTGCAGGAGGACCCCCCGATGGCCACCTTGCTGGCGTCCGTAGCCACGACGAAAGGAAGGGCCGGGTCCGGCAGGATAAGGACTGGCGCTGTGGTGAGGTGGCGCTTAAGCGCCTCAAAAGCCTGTTGGCACTGCTCAGCCCAAAGGAACGGGGTACCCTTCTTGAGAAGAGCGTTGATCGGGGCGGCGATGGTGGCAAACCGCGGATGAACCGTCGGTAGTAAGAGCCAATCCCAGGAAGCTGCGCACCCCTTTCACGTCCGTAGGGACAGGCCATTGCTGGACGGACTCGATCTTCTCCGGGTCGGTCGCGATGCCGTCCGCGGACAGGTATGGCCCAGAAACGGCACGCAGCGGCCGGCGCGCACCTTGGCCTTCCGCGCCGAAAGGTGCTCATCCTCCATGATCTGCAGCACGGCGTCCACATCCTCTAGGTGCTCCTCGAACGTCTTGGAGTACACCAGGATGTCGTCCAGATACGCCAGCGCGCACGTGCGCTTGTAGGTCCAGGGCGGGCGCGCCCCCTTCTGCGGGTCCGCCAGGTCCTGGGAGACCTGCGGCAAGTGGGCTGTGCCCATCACCGGACGGAGGATGTCATTCATCAGCATCTGGAAGGACGCAGGCGAATTGCACAGCCCCATTGCCGCCACCCGAAACTGATAGTGACCGAAGGGCGTAGCGAACGCGGTCTTGTGGCAGTCTTCTGGCGCGATGCGCAGCTGCCAAAACCCGTCCGCACAGTCGATGACGGTGAAACACGTGGCCCCTGGACACGGTTGAAGATGTCGTCGATCCGCGGTAGAGGATACCGGGACTTGACGGTGATGGCGTTCAGCTTCCGGTAATCCGTCACCAGACGCCACTTGCCTCCTGGCTTGGGAACGAGCAGCACGCCCGCTGAGAAGGGGCTGTTGCTGGGTTCAATGAGCCCAGCGTCGAGCAGTGAAATGAGGATCTTCTTGAGCTCCACCAGCTCGACTGGGCCCATGCGGTACATGGGAGACACGTAGGCCTGAACCCTCCTGGACTGGACACGGTGTAACACCGACCGGTTGGGAGGGAACTGGGGGGTGCGATCCGCGAAGAGAGTAGCGCGCTTCTCCAGGACGGCATTGAACCGCGCCAGCTCGTCCGGAGTGAAGCCGGCACCAATCTCGTTAAGCAGGCCTGAGTGCTGTCCAGGTCTATGCGATACATCGCGTACTCCTTACCCTTCCGGAGCTGGCGCGCCAGCGTCTTGCTACTCATCAGGATCTGGGACGCTGGTCGAGGCCCGTCCGCCGAGCGCTCGTGTGTAATGTTATGGACCTCCGCGGCCTGTGCCCTATACTCGCTGTCGGGCACCAGAATGAACCATCCGGAAACCAAACTACCCGCCGGCGCACACTGATGTCCACATCCTGCTTGTCCAGCCAGTCCACTCCAATGATGATGTCGGCAGCGCCCAGCGGCGCAATAGTCGCCACCAGGTCCACCGGCGTGCCCTGCAGCACACCCTTGATGTCTGCTAGGCCCGGCGATTGGTGTCGCCGACCGTCGAGTAGGTGACATACACTGCCGTGGTGTGGGTCGGGGTACCAGGCCCAGCCGGCGCACCAGGGCCTCGTTGATGAAGGACGTGGAGGCGCCGGTGTCGACCAGGAACTTCACGTCCATGATCGTTTTCTCCTTCAAATACGGATCAAGGACGGTGGGAGGAACCAGTAACCCTCCACTGAAAAGAAACAAATGCCGCGAGCCTCCTTGCGATGCGCGCGCCGCCGGTTGGGTGGCCGCGTCTGAAGCCACGTTATTGACGTCTACCTCTATTCTAATTGACTCCGCGTCAGGGCTACTATCTGATTTTCTACCCTATCCTCTCCCCCAGGGCCCAAGCCCATGGGCAAGGCTACTACTCCCGAGGAGCGGTGGGACGGGAGGCCGCCTCGCCCGACCACCCGCCCTCTTCCCCCCTCCTCCTCTTCGTCAGCCTCCTCCTCGTCGTCATACTCGTAGCCGGCCACAGCGTACGTCTGGCCGGAAGAGGAGGACTGTCGCCGCGCCTCAATCTCGTTAACCGCACGTAGCACGCCCTTGGTAGAGCTGGTCGCGGGCGGTCGCGGCTGCTGATACTGAGTCGGGACCTGTCTGGCATGCTGCAGACGAGCCGCACGCTCACCCGCGTTGCGGGGTCGGTCCCGGGACCGGAGGAGTCGGGGCGGCTGCCGAAGGCTGGTCCAGAGAAGCGAACGCTGGGTTCCATATCCCCTGCACCACGACTGGCGTGCTTGCTCCGGAGCTTGGGGCAGTCGCGCTTGAGGTGTCCCACCTCGCTGCACATGAAGCACCGCGCCTTACTAGCGTCGATCGCGTTGACACCCTGGTCAGTGTAGCCATCATCAGGGTCGTCGAGGTACTCCTCCTCCTCCTCGCCGGCGAGCTCGGTGGAGTACATCTGGTTCACCCGTCGCGGGGGAGCTGGCCTGAAGAAACGGCGCACCGAGGGGGCGCGCCCGCGAGACACCACGTCGGCCACCTGCAGAAGGTATCTCTGGATGTTCAGGATGTCCCACTCCTTCCAGGGGACCTCAGCGTAGTGTTTGAATACCTCGTCCTGCAGCTCGGGGCTGAGCGCCTCGATGAATCTGATCTTGTACTCGTACCAGGTCATGTCGGTTAGATAAGCGGCGCTGGACTCAAACTTGGACAGAAACTCGCGATATGGGGTGGTCCCCTGGCGCAGCTTGCCGAAAGCGATCCGCTCGTGGAGCTCCGCGTCTGGGGGTATCAGCTTGCGGCGCACCCGGTCCATCAGCTCCTCCACGGTTTGCGGGTATGACTGGGATGCGATGCTCTCACAGTTCAAGATGCTCACCACCGAGGGGTCCATGCAGGTGTTGACCACATGTGGGATCAAATCACAGGTGGCCAGTTCCCAGCTGTTGTGATTGCACCAAACGGTATACTGCTGAATTGCCACATGCGTCCCCATTCGTCGACCTCTCGCGGTTTCATATCCGCGTGCAGCTTGGGTACATTCTTGAAGGTAGGCATCGGTGGGCCTTTATCGTGTTAAGCTTAGGCCCACCGACCTCTCTGTAGGAGATGGAGCCGAATGCTGGAGGCTGCGATCGCGGGAGAGATCCGGATCTGTCCGGTGTGCCGTGTGTCCGGCGCACCTGTACCGACGAGGGGTGTTCGTACCCCGGGTCATCCAGTGCCACCCTGCTGAAATTCAGGTTACCGACGGCCGCGGGCGAAGGGACCACGCTACTGTCAAACGCCCATAGACGCTGCGGCTGGGTACCGGACGCTGGACGGGCGTATGAGTCTCCTCGCCTCGGGCAGTGACACTGCTTCTGTCATCCCCTGGCCTGGCCCAAGGTCTATGAGTACCAACAGGCGGGCCCTGAGTAGCTGGACCCTCGTCAACCTCGCCCATCCCTTCCAGATCGTCGAACTCGCCATCTGCCCCTGGAATCTCACCATCTTCATCCGAAGTCCATAGCGCCGTGGGCAGCAGGGAAGTACTGCCGAAGGACACTCTGCATCTGCCCCGGTGAGGGGACCGGCGGAGGTCCCTGGGGACGCCCCCGCCCCGCCCAGGGATGCAATGGCCGTCCTGTGGCTGGCTGCTGATAACGTAGTGAAGGGCATCTTCATTCTCGTCTCCCTGCTGCTCTGGATCAGGTGGTAGCCATTGTGGTCTCGTCTGGGGTTGTTGCTGCTGCATCCGGGGTTGCTGCTGTTGCCGTTGCTGCTGCGGTGACCGTTGCTGCTGCTGCTGCTGCTGCTGCTGCTGCTGCGGTTGCTGCTTGCTGCTGCTGCTGCTGCTGCTGCTGCTGCTGCTGCTGCTGCTGCTGCTGCTGCTGCTGCTGCTGCTGTTGCTGCTGCTGCGAGTACTCTTGGAGTCTCTCTCGGTCGTTCCTGTCATCTCCCTGCCTTGTTAAGGCGTCTAGATTGTCCCCATCCGCTGGGAACCTAGGGTTCTGATCTCTGGATCGTGGGAAGCCTTCCGCAGGTCTCTCCATGACCTCACCTGTATCTGTCCCTGCTTGGACGTGCAGTGGTACCTCTATCCTTCTGTACCGTGCTCGTGGTTGTCTACCGGTTCTACCTCTGTATTCTCTGGATCTCGTTCTCTAGTCTCTTCCTCTGTATCTTGGCGTTCCTTGTTTTGGGACCGTGTTGGCATGGTGCTCGTACCGGTACCTTACACTGCAGGCAACACCTCCCCAGGAAGGAAGAGAGAGAAAGAGAGAGGGAGCAACCACGTGCTATAGAGCTATAACTATAGAACCTAATACTACTCCTAGTAATGGTCTCCTCTACTGTTTGCTGGGGCCAATGCGTCAACTGAGAGAAGGTCACTGTAACTGCTGTCCCCTCCCGACTGCTGAGCGTGGTGGTTTAGAGCATTCACGTGTAGTGTGCATCCCTCAGGCAATGGCATGTGTTCCCTAACAAACCTATCTGCGTCCATGATGTTATCAAATCCCTTCACTTGGCACTAGAGTCTTTAGACATTATCTTATCCTTGATGTGTTCTCTTCACATGCCTTCCAACTGTAAATATGGCTGGTCTACCCTCCCCCCATCATGGGCCACGGTAGTAAGGAAATCCAGATTGACCACCTTATTTATATCTGTCGTCTGGGCATGTTACATGCGGCTGGCAGAGGCTTGCGGCAGGAGAGAAGGAGGGGATCCAGGCTACCTCTAGGTGCAGTGACCTTTACCAACACAAACAAGGGAGAAGCACAGAGTCTAACACAGCAACGCCCGAGCTTCCGCGGACCGGGCTATACGCACACACGGAGGTAAACACCGTCAACACAGTCGGCAACAGCAGACGGTATCCACCCCCACGACCCCTTGCAGGTCAAAAACGAATTGCCGTCTCCGCGACGTCCATGGGCACCAACGCACATTTACAACCTATAGAGGTACAAATATAACATACACCCTACGCGTGCGGTCCCGGAGAGGAAGCGAGCTCGCCAGCTAGCCTTCAGCAGGCATAGCTTGTAAAGAAAGAATTCTAATAGGGACGTACCATCTTCGATGACGTTATCCCTCCTGAGCTGGCCGCCACCCGGTGTCGTTGAAGGCAAGCCCGGCGCACTAGTGTCGTTGAAACAGGAGAGCTGAACGCTTCGTTGACAGCACCTCACACAGGACTATTGCTCCCGCCGAGTATCAGACTGGCCGCT
>RPFO01002158.1:0-32160 GCA_009746045.1 Mesostigma viride
AAGGGCGTCCAATAGACTGGGGATTTTATTCTTAGTGATTTGGGCGAGGAGAAGGAGGTTGCTGGCGAATGCGAAAGAGCAGAGGGAAGCAGCGGAAGCCGTGCGTGGAAAGCATGAGAACGGTGATGGAGGGGGCCCTGGTCGCGTGTCGCGTTGCCACAATACTTCCGGCCCACCATGGCCGGCTCACTCAGCTTAATTTGGTAAAACCCAAATGAGCTGAGCTGATGTTGCCTGCCTTACTGCATGCCCTGTGGGGTGGGCGAGGACCTGTCCCATGATTCCCCCCCTCGCTAGGCGACCGGCCCATCACGAAGCAGCGATCGTACCAAGACAAGGGCAGCGGTGACCGCAGTCAAGCTGCGCGGGAGTAAAACTGCGCAGCGGTGCACACTGGACAAAACCAATCCCCCTCCGGAATGCTGGTGACCACGGGCTGCAAGCACTGCATGTGCCAACCACAGTTACACTGATCACACAATAACATGGACTCCGCCTGATCGACCCGGTGACAAACCTGACACTGGGCGTCCTTGTCCTCGGCTGAGAGCCCTCCTTTCTTTACTCGAAGAGACTAAAGAAAGGAGGGCTCTCAGCCGAGGACAAGGAACTGTCCCTCGTGCCTGATAACCACCTTATTGCCTCCCCTGCTATAGAATAATGCTTTCAAACACACACTTTGCACAGTCTGATGATGAAGCCGCACATGCGGAATTTATTGAGAAAGTTAATACAATTACAACACGTTGATAGTCTCAATATCGATGCACTCCATGCTCACGAGCCCGCAGTTAGGCAGCGCTCCATGACATGCTACCGGCCTTGCTCCCAAGGAAAGGGAGAAACACGAAGGCCACTAACGAGAGACTCGAAGAGACTACACGCTGCGTGAGAGTCCTCTTCGACTATGAACCAAACCATTCGTCATGCCACACGCATGACACACGCCACACTTGTCAGTCCAGCCAGGAATGCCAAAACTATCTTGCTGCCTGAACCATGCGAATAGAAACCGCATTCCAGTTGCCGTCCTGGCTTTCTACCACACATGCCAACAAAAGCAGGAAGGCATCCCGACAAATCTAAATTGCTACCCTGTTGCCGATCTCATCTCCTAGAGGCTCCGGCATTTCTGTCCCTGGGAATGTCCGACATTGAGTCACGTCCAGCAAGGTCGAAGCATAATATCCTTCAGACAATCTGCACGCTCACACCTTGCGTGTGAGTGGCCCAGCAAACATTGCGTCTAATCGTTCCTTTCTAGAAGAAATCCCTTTTTAGGGCTGCCAGCGATTTCGCATTCATTCCAGCGATCTGGCTCCGCACCGCAAATTGTCCTTTTCCATTTTCTGTCCAGTCCTCATAACGTTGACCCGCTATTCTACACCACAAAGACACCTGGCCTGTCAATAGCCTCGGCGCTGTTGAAGTCCAGCAGTCCAGCTTCAGCTCCAGCTGTCCACTAACACGCGTATGATCCTCTCGACGCTGCACACTTGTGCTGCCGTCCGCTCAAGTCAGTGCTGCGCGCCCAGCTGTGCCTGGCCCGGCGCGCGTGCACGTACACTTTCGTCCGCTCTTATGCTGCAAGTGCTAGTGTCCCCCCCCGGTCACTAGCCTTTGTCGAAAATGCGTAGAAGACAAATTCCTTGCGCACGTCACCGGTCTTGTGCATAGTGGGCGCCCGGATGACATAGCGCGCGTCCGTGACAGCTGTCGCGTCTGCGTGCCACAATCTCCGGCGCCACCATGGCGGCTGGCCACTCAGCTTAATTTGGTAAAACCCAAATGAGCTGAGCTGATGTGCCTGCCTTAACTGCATGCCCTGTGGGGTGGGCGAGGACCTGTCCCATGATTCCCCCCCTCGCTGGCGACCGGCCCCATCACGAAGACAGCGATCGTACCAAGACAAGGGCAGCGGTGACCGCAGTCAAGCTGCGGGAGGTAAACTGCGCAGCGGTGCACACTGGACAAAACCAATCCCCCTCCGGAATGCTGGTGACCACGGGCTGCAAGCACTGCATGTGCCAACCACAGTTACACTGATCACACAATAACATGGACTCCGCCTGATCGACCCGGTGACAAACCTGACACTGGGCGTCCTTGACTCGGCGAGATGTGTGCGGTTGGAGGTCGTGGACCAAATTGGGCAGTGAGCAGGGACTGAGATTGCTGAGGTTGTCTGTCGTACGGCTCCCGTCGGCGCCCTCCAAAATTGCCACTCCCGATGGTTTGATAGCCACAATGCGCAAAATGGTGGGCCCCGCCTCCACATCCAAAGTGTGCTTCAGCTGAGTGCGCAGGAAAACATACTGCCCTGGCCTAAACCGCAGCTGGCGAGCCATGTATGCGCCCCCCCGGCGCTGAGCGTAACGCAGGGAGTCCCTGTGCTGAGCAATGAACAAGTTGTTCATCGCGATGGGCATGACCTTCTTAAAAGTCTCTGCCCTGGCCAGCACCTCAACCAAAAATTGCTGAGCGTTGTCGAAGGCCATGGGTTCGGGGTGCGCAACCTGTGCCTCCGTAGGCAAAAGAGGATTACGCCCGAACAGAAGGAAATACGGGGAGAAGGTAGCGAGAGACTCCTGGGGAGACATGCGATAACCCATGGCAATCCATGCCAACTCGCGATCCCACCTGGCCGACTCCGGCACCTGCAGGCTCCACTTGCGCAGCGCCTGCTTGACGGTCTGCACCAATCTCTCAGCCAAACCATTGGCCTGAGGATGCTCCCGAGAAGTGCGACGGTGATCAATAAGACATCCATCCAGCAACTCCTGGAACTCACCCCTGAACTCACCACCCTGGTCCGTGACTACCTCCGCGGGAGCCCCAAACCTGGTGATGATGTCTGCAAAATGCTTCGCTGTGGTAGCGGCATGCTTGTCAGCAATGGGGATCAACTCAACCCATTTGCTAAAGCTCTCCACGCATACCATGACATAGAGGTTGCCGTCAGGGCTCTCCTGAAACGGCCCGCACAGATCGACGTGCCAGCGATAAAACAAGCCCTTGATGGGAAGCGACATCAGCTCCTTGGCACCATGATCTGCGCTAAAGTTAGCCTTGGTTCGAGCACACGGGACACAGCTGGCCACTACCTGGGCCACTGTGTGTCGCATGTTATTCCACCAATAGCTGGTCCGTACGAGGCTGAGCGTGCGATTGCCACCCAAGTGACCATACCGCTCGTGGTACGCCTGCACTATAGCAACGCGCTTGTCAGGCGGTGGGACGACCACCCTACGCTTGCCCAACAGCTTGTACAAAACCCCATCTTCCCAACCATAGGTTGCAGCCCTGTGCTGCACCCTGTTCAACTCCGTCGCCTTCTGAGCAGGAGTCCAATCGACTGGAGTAGGAGTCAAGACAGCACCCTGCACTTGCTCCAAAACTCGACCATCTAGCCAGATATCAGCGGTGTAGCAATCAGCAAGAGAGCTACGCGCTAAGAGAGCCTGCACAGCGATCAGCTGCTGCAGAGAAGGATCAATGTCAAAGGACAGAGACCTACCCTCTTCCATAGCGCACACAGCTTTGGATGGCGTGAATGGCGACGGCCGCACCGGGTCGTCGCTGATGCCGAAGTCCGCCACAGAGTACTCGACACTGCGCCACCACGCCTCCTCCTCATCGTCGGCCGCATACCCAGCAGCGTTCACAAAGACCACAGAACCCGACGAGCCCTCGGCACCCATGGCCCGGGCTCCAGTGTGGTCAACAGTGGTAGGCATGGCGTATCGGGATAGCACATCGGCGTTGACATGGTCCTTGCCGGCCCGATGCACAATGGTCATGTGGTACTCCTGGATAATCATGGCCCATCGGGCGAGCTTACCCGTCAGGTTGGTGTTGGTCATTAGCCACTGAAGCGGCTGGTGGTCTGTCACCAGAGTAAACACGCGCCCAACTAAATACGGGCGAAAGTGCTTGATGGCCCACACCACAGCCAGTGCCTCCCCCTCATAGGAAGAATACCGGCTCTCCGCTGGGTTGTTGCTGCGACTAGCATAAGCAATAACGTGCTCGCGCCCATCACCATCCTTTTGCGCCAAGACCGCACCCAGTCCTACCTTGGACCAGTCGGTATATAACACAAACGGCAAAGCATAGTCAGGGGCGCGCAGAATCGGGGCCGACGTGAGCTCCTGCTTGATTGTCTCGATGGCGCGTTGCTGTGCGGGACCCCACGCCCACACGCACCCCTTCTTGAGTAACTCGGTCAAGGGCTTCACCTTGCTGCTGAAGTTCTCAATGTAACCTCGGTAATAGCCAGCCAAACCCAAATACGCCCGCACCCCTGAGACATCCGTGGGTACGGCGGCCTGCACAATGGATTCGACCTTGGCGGCATCAGGCGTCCGGCCACCCGGCACAATCTGATGACCAAGGAATGAGAGGGTCCGCTGGGCGAACTTGCACTTCTCAGGGTGCAGCCGCATATTATGCTCCTCGAGAGCCAAGCGAACCTGCTCCAAGTGCGCCAGGTGCTCCTCAAATGTCGCGCTAAAGACGATTACATCATCAATGTAACAAGCGGCGAAAGGAAGACCTGCAAGCACTTTGTCCATAGCTCGTTGGAAAACAGCACTAGCGTTGCGGTGCCCAAAGGGCATGCGCACCCACTCATACAAATTGCCGCCCCCCCAGAATGCAAGCTTCCGCTGATCCTCCGGCGCAACTGCGATCTGATGAAAGCCGCTACGCAGGTCCAGCGAGGACACAAACTTCACATGAGGAGATATCTTATCCAGGACATCATCCACACGTGGCATGGGGTAACGGTCCACGGGTGTGTGTGCATTCAGCAACCGCAGATCGGTGGCCATGCGCATACCCGTCCATGCCCCGGTGATAGCGTCCTTCTTGGGCGCAACGACAACGGCAGCGGCATAGCTGGAGGAAGATTGCCTGATGATACCGGCATCCTCTAACTCCTTGCATTGCTCGGCTACAAAATCCAACTCGGCCTGACTCAGGCGATGCTGGCGTCGGAACAAAGGGGTGTCAGTGTCCAATGGAACACGCATGGTCCCACCATTGAAACACCCCAGTTCATCACTTGTGAAAGCGAAGGCCCCCCTTGCAGTGCCTAGCCACTTTAGCATGGCTGAGCGCTGCGCATCAGAAAGGTGTTCGCCAATAGCCCAGGGGTGCGTATCCGCGGGATCACCCACAGCTACCGCATGTGCCTCAAGATGCGGCGCCCTAGCCGCATCGTCGTGGAACAAGGAAAAGGCTGCCACGCCTGGTGTGACACCCACCGCCGGAGCCTCGCGTGCCGCACGGTGTATTACCCGATGCAGCGTGGGCTCGCCGGCCAGCACGGTGCTGGTCAGCAGGGCGGTCATGAGAATGATAGTCCACACCTGTCGCAGACGCCACCCCCATGCTGATGAAGTCCCCGTCGCTGCAGGGCGCTTCAGTTTGGCTGCGCGCGCCTCAACCTGCTGAGGCGGATTGGCTGGGGACGCCCCCCCAGACTGGCGCACGGCAACCGATGCAAGCAGCACATACCCGACCTGCAACACCGACATAGCCTGGCCTATCAAAGACCAGCGCTCACTCTCGAGCACGCCCGGCAGCGCCGAGGCCCCGACATGAAAACCCATGCTGGCCTCACGAAATTCTGCGGGTGGCTGCACCAACAGACCGGTGGTAGTGTCCCAAACGAGACCCTTACCCCGATCACGGTATGCTGTCGACCCTTGGTAACTGACCAGGGTCGGCAGTGCACACATGGGGCTCCCGACCCGGTTGACGCGTGCATACGGTGGGCGATCCTCGCTATCCACCTTCTGCGTGACTAGGTGGGAAGGCAATGCTACCTCCGCAGACACACTCGGATGCTGCCTTGCTACGGCCCCCAAGACCGCCTGCACATCGGTCGCACACGCCACGTTGGTCCAATAGGCACGCAAACGATGCGTGAGCCCACCCAGCCCTGCGTTGTCACACACGATGGGCTCCCCCAGGAGTGCCACGATTGTAGCCCAGTCCTCCCGCACCGCCTGATGTGGGCTGTCACCCGCCACAACGTTCTCAAACAGATACGCAGGCGGATGGGGCTGACGCGACTGCAACAGTCCCACCACACGCAACAGTTCCCAGAACAGCGCGCTACGCGGATCGGCTAGCCCCCGCCCTTGCCCTGCCTGGCTCAGGCCCTGGCACTCCCAACCCGCAATTACCAAGTCGATGGCATGATGCCTGCGCAACAACTGCTGCACCTGCACCTCACCGATGGCTCGGATATCTTGAGGACATTCCCCAAACGGGTCACGCCATGCTGATGGCGGAAACTGCGCGGGATACTCTCGCGACAACACGCCACAGTGACTGAAGTACACCTGACGCGCCTTGTGCGATGGCTCTACCGCGATGAGTTTACGGCACACGCCGCCTGCGGCCAAAAAGCCTGCAATGCCCCCTCCGATCCCCGCAAACAGTTCCAACACTACCGCACCCTTGGCAAAATCAGGGGCCTGCGGTAAGATTGCAGCAGAAAAATTACCTTGGGCCTCCGAGACACCCGGTTGCAGCAAAGTGAGGCCATGGCTGGCCATCTGAGGAATGGTGATGACGGCTTCAGTTACCCGCTTGCGCATAGCCAGCTGCCGCGTGGACGTCACAGCATCCAGCGACCACTGCGTGCGCATCTTGGCAATGCTCGCCGTTGGCTGGGGCAGCACCGTCCGATGCTTGTCCCACGCCGATGAGCCCGCCGCCCGTACCTCCACCATGCTGACCTCCACCACGCCCGCAGCCGCGGAAGGGTTGAGGCGTGCAGCCCCGGCTGAAGAACTGAAGCATGAGACCGGCACGCTGGCCCGCTTCAGGCCAGCCCCATCCCAATCAGGGATGTAAGATGCCTCCTCCGCCCTATAGTCCACCTGAACCATGGCGCGAGCAAGGACATCCACCCCGAGTAGTGCGGAATATCCACACTTGTTGACCACCAGCGCATACGCGGACACGGTGGTCATGCTAGAGGCGCGCAACGGATTGAAAATCACGTTGACTTTAACCGCCGTCATAGCGTACGGCTTACTAGCCGGACCCTGCCAACCTGACACAGACACGGGGCTTTCCACTAAGCCACCGTTCTCGTAGGTCAGGTTCAGCATGGTGGCCAAGTCCGTGCTGATGACTAGCGGCTGAGCACCGCTATCAAGCTTGACTGCGCCAACCAACGGACATGTCACCATGTCGCTCCATACATCTCCACAGGCTCCAACTGCTTGGAACGCCATGGACGGCTCACCATTGGGGTATGGAACCACCGTGGGAACCTGGGGGACTGCACTAGTGCGCTGCTGGCTACTTGTGCTGACCACTCCCGCTTGCACCACGGGCACTGCGGCTTCTACCGGCTGGCGCCCGTAGGTGACGGACTCAGAATTGCGCAAGGTGCGCACATCATGCCCATCTGCGAACAACTGGATCTCGGACACAACCGACCCCAGCCACTCAACCCCCTTCTGCCCGAAGGTGTCGACCACCTGCCGTGCTGAAAACATGGGTACGTCCACAATGAACGGCATTGGGTACACAGGCGCCAATCGCCTACGCTGCTCCAGCCCAGCAGGGTTCGCATGCTCAAAAGCAGATTGCACCCCAGCCAGCGGCATGGAAAAGGACGCGGGCAACTGCCCGGCAGGCAACATGGGTGCCTGCTGAAAAGAAAGCGGGCTGCGTGCCTGCTTGCCTTTGGTAGCCTCCGCAGCGTTGATCTCGACGTCACCCGGCATGGGCGCCCAGAATGGGTCCTCCCGGTACACCGTCTCGAATTGGTTGGGGGGCGCCGTCGCCTCCTCACCATGCTTGATGGCAGCCACCTGGGCTTCCATCGAGTCGGTCTTGCCCGCCATCTCGGCGAAGTGGACCGTCTTGATGCCCGCGGCTGGACACTTGTTCATCAGGTGCCACTTCGTGTCTGCCCCATGCGGCTTCGTGCAGCGGCTTGGACACTCGCGACTAAGGTGCCCATCCTTGTCGCAAAGGAAGCAGCCCGATTTGCGCGCATCCGTCCTAGTACCCGTCTGTGAGGACGTGCCCCCCCAGCTCGCGTCGGGGCGGCAGCGTCTTTGTTGCCGCCAGCGGCGTTACCCTGGGTTGCATCATGCGATGAGGCGTTGCGAGACCCCCCTTGGTTCCTGCTAGCACCGTGGCCGCCTTGCGGGCGCGCTTGTCTTGTGGCAGACGACTCACCCGACTTGGCCTTGGTCAGCGCGTCGACCTTGGCCTGCAGCTCGGCCACCACCGTGCTTACCGAGATCCGGCCTTGCGCGTGTCGTCGCATCATGGCCCTGACCTCAATGCACAGTGACCGCAATCGCCACGGCTGGCCGTTGGGCGGCGTGGGCAGCTCCATCTCCTTGGAGCCTAGCGCTTGCAGCCATTTCTGACACGCCAGCTTTTCGGACCAGTCCTCCACTTCGCCGGCGAACTCCATGAGGCGCTCGTAAGATTGCTCCGGGGTTTCACCCTCGGCTATCTTGAAACTGCGCCACTCACGCTCTGCCTTGATGGTCTCCACCGGGTATTCCTGGCGAAGGAGGCCCCACAGTTCCTCGGCAGGGTCGACACCATACATGATGTTGTCATAGTCGGGCTGGCCACGCCCGTCGAAGCCGAACCACACGTCCGTGTGACGCGTGTACAGCGAGACCTCTCTCCACTGCTCCACCAGCCTAGCCACTCGCCTCAGCGTAAGGCCGTGAAAGAAAAAATGCATGTTGTTCATCACAAACTCATGCATTACAGCGCCTTGCGTAGTCATGTATTGCAGATCAATCCATGACTTGTACGCGTTGTAGGCCTGCGCCAGCGTGGCCAGATTGCCGGTTGTGGAGAACTTCTCGCGCATGTCCACCCGTGGTAGGGTGGGCATCTTCGCGCCTTCCGGTATGAGGCGCACCCTTTGCGGGTACTGCACCCCATCGGCATCCTCCGGCGGTCGCTGAGCTGCGCGTCCCTGCGCCAGCGTGCTTGGTCGTGCTGCCTCCCGTACTCGGAAAGCCAGCGGCGTGGTTATGTCCTCCATGGGCGGAATGCGCCCGATTGGCACACTTGACCACCGTGCAGTCGACCCGCCGGTCAGCGCCCCACCGCCTCGCCCAAACGGAATTGAGGCCCCGCCTGGCAGCATGCGTCCTGGTGCACCCCTGTGTGGGTCCATCGCGCGCGCCAGCCCTGCCCCGTTCTCCTCGTGCAATCCGTCTCGCGCTTGATCGAAAGGCAGGCGCCTGGGCGCCAGCGTATACTCGCCCCGTGGCTGACCATCCGCCTCACCAAGCAAGTCGTGTTGGGTTAGCGACCCAGCCAAAACCCCCGGTTCCATCGAAGCCCTTCCCGCCGCATTACCTGAGGTTGGCGGCTGGTCCCGCTCCCTCGGCTCCGCGGCAACACCACTGGGGCCCGGCATCGATGCCTGCCCGTCCCATGGTGTGGACTGCAGATGACGACCCTCTACGGCCACCAATCTGTCGGTCACTTCCCGCATCTGCAGCGCCAATTGCTGCTGCAACTGTTGCGACTGTTGCTGCATCTGCGCTTGCATCTGCGCGAACAGCGCCACCATACTCAGCGGCGCTTCTTGGTCGCGACTCTCACCCACTGCGGGTACGGCGGGAGGAATCCCGCCATTCGACCCCGGAGCGGACGTGTCGGCATCTGCTCTATTTGCATCTGCCATGGCTCGAGTCTGCGCTCGCGTCAGTGGCATGCACCAGCTGACCGATGGGCAAAACAAGAACCAACAAGCCTAGGTTTCGCTGAGAAGAAGCAACAACCAAAGGCTTTATAACAGGTGTCAAGGATAACGACTCGACTAGCCTGCCAGAAAAAGACAAGAGCCAGCAAATTCTGGCTAGTTCTATTTTCTTAAAATCTGTCTCAAGACACTTCCTTTACAAACTGTCAGCCAGGCCGTTCCCTGTACTGCTGATGGTTGCTAAACACTAAAGCCAACGTCTTGGCTTCGAACAGAAGGAAGCAGACTACCGGGTAGTCTCTTCGAGTAAAGAAAGGAGGGCTCTCAGCCGAGGACAAGGAACTGTCCCTCGTGCCTGATAACCACCTTATTGCCTCCCCTGCTATAGAATAATGCTTTCAAAACACACACTTTGCACAGTCTGATGATGAAGCCGCACATGCGGAGTTTATTGAGAAAGTTAATACAATTACAACACGTTGATAGTCTCAATATCGATGCACTCCATGCTCACGAGCCCGCAGTTAGGCAGCGCTCCATGACATGCTACCGGCCTTGCTCCCAAGGAAAGGGAGAAACACGAAGGCCACTAACGAGAGACTCGAAGAGACTACACGCTGCGTGAGAGTCCTCTTCGACTATGAACCAAACCATTCGTCATGCCACACGCATGACACACGCCACACTTGTCAGTCCAGCCAGGAATGCCAAAACTATCTTGCTGCCTGAACCATGCGAATAGAAACCGCATTCCAGTTGCCGTCCTGGCTTTCTACCACACATGCCAACAAAAGCAGGAAGGCATCCCGACAAATCTAAATTGCTACCCTGTTGCCGATCTCATCTCCTAGAGGCTCCGGCATTTCTGTCCCTGGGAATGTCCGACATTGAGTCACGTCCAGCAAGGTCGAAGCATAATATCCTTCAGACAATCTGCACGCTCACACCTTGCGTGTGAGTGGCCCAGCAAACATTGCGTCTAATCGTTCCTTTCTAGAAGAAATCCCTTTTTAGGGCTGCCAGCGATTTCGCATTCATTCCAGCGATCTGGCTCCGCACCGCAAATTGTCCTTTTCCATTTTCTGTCCAGTCCTCATAACGTTGACCCGCTATTCTACACCACAAAGACACCTGGCCTGTCAATAGCCTCGGCGCTGTTGAAGTCCAGCAGTACAGCTTCAGCTCCAGCTGTCCACTAACACGCGTATGATCCTCTCGACGCTGCACACTTGTGCTGCCGTCCGCTCAAGTCAGTGCTGCGCGCCCAGCTGTGCCTGGCCCGGCGCGCGTGCACGTACACTTTCGTCCGCTCTTATGCTGCAAGTGCTAGTGTCCCCCCCCGGTCACTAGCCTTTGTCGAAAATGCGTAGAAGACAAATGCCTTGCGCACGTCACCGGTCTTGTGCATAGTGGGCGCCCGGATGACATAGCGCGCGTCCGTGACACCTGGCTTCTGGTTATGAAATGATGGCGGTTGCAGGCCAGCCGTGCTCGCTGGTAATGGGTGCGTGGTGTTGAAATCCAAGTTCTGCGCGTATTCTGTTTTTTGGTCAATGATTGAAGTGATGTCGCCTTGTTTTATTTTTGTGCATCTGCGTCCCGTCGTGACTGCCTCGTCATGGACGCCCAGGGGTAGAAGTTCGAACGAGGGAATGATTTTTCAAACGCCTGGATATGTTATGATAGTACGAATAAATGGTAATGGGTAGAGGCGGCCAAAATTTTGTTGGAAGTGTGCCAACGCCGCACATACGACTTGAACAACCCTAGGTATCTTAGGAAAAGGAAACACGGATACGTCGGAGTGGAGGAAGAGGAAGACGATGACGATGGTGAAGACGGAGAGGTTTACAATGGAGGCCTTGAGAATGGGGAGACATTGAATCAGGAGAGCAGGGTAGCGGTGAGTGGCCCGTCATGAATTACATTGTGGTTGCAGTTGTTAGCGAGGCGTGTTGATTGCTTCTTGCCGCGGGTAATCGCTAGCGCGCATAACCTTCTTTTTTCAACAGGTGTTCTGGTGCATTGACTGCCGCAAAGCAATTAATGGGACTGATTATGTGCCTATGATGCCGTTTGGGAATCATACATTGCCAACATTTCGTGTTTAGAAGGCGCGCCTTCAGAAGCATATTCAGCACCGCACGAGCCAGGTGCTGAAGGCGTGCTTGGAGAGGAAGGGGTATAAAGTGCGCATGACCGCATCGAAGAAGAAGAAGAAGCAGCAGGAATCGGGCAAGACCATGATAACCGAGCCAGGATTGGCTTTCGTGCATGCAGTACATGGTGCGGCGCAGGCAGTGAATGCTGCATCGATTGCAGCGGTGCAGCCTGTGGCCATGGCGGTGCAGGGCGCGGGTCCTGAAGTGTGGGCGTTGGCGAAGCAGATTCACGATGCTGTCATGGCCACGTTGTGAAGCCAAGGAATGGGTGTTGGTTCCAGTCAGGTGCCTCGCCCGGAGGAAGCTTTTCTGCTGTAAGCAGAGGTGCGGCATCAAGCATTTGCAATCGCCATGAGAGCAGTGGAGATGTCTGCGGCATTGGGAGATCTGCAGACAATTGCAGGAGGACATTGTGCGGTACGCTTGTAGGGTGTATGCTGTGTTGTTCCGCTCGCTAATGGACATGTGCCCCTGTAACCTCTTCCAGGCTACTATCTCCTATACACCTCTTCAGGCTTGAAAAGTAAATTGCTGTACGGTTCACAATTGGCATGGCTTGACATGCACGCGTCCTTGACTGTGGTGTGCATGGGTTTGGGGTTTAGCGGTTTACATCAGACTCAGCTGTGTATCTGCTTAATCAGCCGACGTGTCACATGGGGACAGCAACGGCGCTGGGATGCAGCCCGGTGTGAATGCGAGTAAATTACGCGCTGTCATGCATGACGGATGGGGCGTGGAAGCCACGACCCACGCTTTTGTGTGTGCACGGGGGGGCTAGGGTGCCAGTCCTTGTGTTGCTGCCATCCATATGGGCATGGATATGCGGGAAGCTTTCCCCGTACCCATACTTAATGATGCATGGACTGGTTGTGACAGCCAAGGGTTTAGCTGGCGTGGGTTTGCTGACTGATCATGGCAGGCTGCTAGGCTGGTGCTAGAACAGCCATAGCGCGGTTACTGCTATGTCTTGCCCGTGATAACTGATGCTGCAGCCATGCGTGGAGCGCGAATCGTCCCGTGAGGAGAAGGAGGAGGCGGGGCCGGTGCACCCACGGGCAGGGCCGGAGAAGAAGGAGGCGGAGCACCCAGTGTGGGAGAAGGAGAAGGCGGGGAAGCACTGAAGCTCCACCCCATGTCAGGCCTGTAGTATAGGTGCCAGTTAACTAAACCCATGCACGTGCAGGTTGTAGCTCAGAATGTATTTAAAATCATATGCCCCTTTGCAGGTATACATGTGTAACAGTGACTCCCAACGGATATATGTTCCTAATTTATTAGATTCTTACTGAATAATTGTTGTCTTTATGAACCCATGAAGAGCAAAGCCCGGTGGGGAGTACATGTAACGCATTACCACGAGAAGGGGTCCCCACACCGAACTTCTTCGCTCTCTGTTCCTATGCAGAACAAGAAGAGGTGGATGACCAATGTCCCGGCTCACACGCCAGCCCCTGTGGGCAAGCCCCCTCCCCCAAAGCGGAAGGGGCGCTTTGGGGAGAAGTGTAGTTAGGATTTTGTAGACTAGATAGGTTAGAGTTACCTTATTTCGATGTCGCGGCTTGACCCACCTCCACCCATTCAGCAAGGAATATGTGCTACATGATCTCCCAACGGAGGCATGTTATAATTTTATTTGATTGTTTAATGTAGTGTCTTGGGGCATGATGCAGATGAGATTTGTAACTTCCGTGTAATTATGTTTCTAAATAGATTAGCATAGTACTATAAACATGCCCATGCGCATGACACGCAAGTACTTACGGACTTCCACCAGACCTGGCAATAAACAAGCATTTGATGGGATGGACCCAGCGATACATAATGGCGTGCATGCATGAAAAATATACACTATGCATGGCCCAATGGGCATGCATTAAAGTAATTAGCAATGATAGCCGAGTACCTCCTATCTCATCCCATGTGGCGTCAGTCACAGACGACCTGAAAATAATACAGTAGACATAACTGAAAGCTCTTGTCAAAAGATATTGGCACTGTCAATAGGTGGTAACAACAAAACCACGACAGGCCAAGGGAAAGGCCGACATGAGAGCACTGAAGCTAAACCGGCAGGCCGGGCCACAATTAACCCTCCAGCCCGAAAGTGCCACTGCATCATGTAAGACAAGCCTGAGATATGGACCAAGTCTCCCCCCACAAGAAATGTCCCACAGGTAACAACCACCAGCAACTCGATCACAGCTGACTGAAACGCATCCACAAAGACTGGTGTTCTAGATACGAGTAACCACTTTCACGCCCATGAGGGTCGGGACGGCACTCCGACTGATAGTGTAGAGCCACCGGCCACACTCGCCCAGAAAGCGTCCTGCCTGCCCATACGTGTTCTGGGTAGACCGCCCAAATCGATTGCCGTCGCGCATGCACGTTGTCCGTGCCTCCTCAACCAGGTGCGACCCTCTTCCACGCAGCAGCCGCAACGTGCAGGGCTCCTGCAACCGCTCTTTAAGGACGTTGGTAGCCGCTGGGTGCGTCAACAAGACGGCGCCGGCGAGAACCACGGGATCAAGTGTAGGCATGGACTCCAGCAAAGTTGCCCACCCTGCACGATCCCAATAGTCCCTAGTATGCCCCGTGGACTCCCACCCCTCTCCCCAAGCCTGGCAGCTGGTGAAGACCACAATGCTGTACAGACCCCACATGATCGGCGACTGCCATACGTGGTTCCACTCTGCCACGAGCTGCCTCTCCATTTCCTCTGGGGGCAGCAGGTCGTGGCCGCGCCTTTCGTCTTCATGTTGCCGCCACTGGGCAACGTATTCCATGCTCCACTGACTGCCCAGGTCTGCGGGAATGTCGCGAAGCGAGAACAAGTTCCCCAGGCAGGTGGGAGGCTGCCGGCGCAGACGCGACTTCACATCCGACATGAGCTTGCGAAATGTGGTGCCGTATGCCTCCAGGGTGGATGCAGACAGCTCCAACGTGATGCTGTTATTCCTGATGGGATTAGCCCGGGTGGGATCGAATAAGGTGCCAGTGATGAGCATGCGCGTTGGTGCTGCGATGTCGTCAATAGGGCCGTACTCTTCCTCCAAATGCTCCGCCTCCCTCCAATGAATACCGGTCTTGATCTGCCACTTGTGCTGCTGCACTATCAAACGCACTTCTTTGCTCATTACGCTGACCCTCGCGCGTTCCAGGGGGCCGAGTAGGTCAACAATGCACCCGAGGATTCCGGGCTCCATATCTTGGCCGAACCATGCCGGCTCATCAGGCCTGTGCTGGTCAGCAACCCTCATGCGGTGTAATCGTACGGCAATGCTCTTCTGCGATAAGGACAGATTCTCGGTTACCGTTGCCAAATCGCAATGGGTCCGCAAAAATTCTTCGACTACCGCCGGCAACGACTCCGTCGAATACAGTGTCCCTCCCGACCGGAATGACTCCTCCGAGTCGGAGGGATAGGATCCCGTATCCGCCGAGCTCATGGGGGACCGCTCCCCTGGATCATTCGACATGTCCGCTAATGCAAAGGCTGCCGCCTGCACCTGAGATGTCTGCGCGAGTGTTCACGCCGCGATACAGTTAGTTAGTCAGTATGCGCGGAAAAGTCGACTCGTAAAAGTTATGTCGTCGTTCGACTTGAGAACCGGGTGGTGAGATTTGTGGGAAGGTTGTTGTAGTTGTTGTTGTATGTCCACGCCGCACATGGGCAGCAGAGATTTGTGTGGGAAGGAGGGTGCATGGTGATCTTCTGCCACACCTAATGTGCAATGATGCACGCGGTGAAGTGCAATAGCGGGTCGACAGGGGGTCGCTGCGTACCTGCCGTGGGAAGGAGGACAAGTGATACACAAATACCGTACAAGTGATACACAATTGCAGCCAGGACAACAGCGGGTCGCTGCGTACCTGCCGTGGGAAGGAGGACAAGTGATACACAAATACCGTACAAGTGATACACAAATACCGTACAAGTGATACACAATTGCAGCCAGGACAACAGCGGGTCGCTGCGTACCTGCCGTGGGAAGGAGGACAAGTGATACACAAATACCGTACAAGTGATACACAAATACCGTACAAGTGATACACAATTGCAGCCAGGACAACAGCGGGTCGCTGCGTACCTGCCGTGGGAAGGAGGACAAGTGATACACAAATACCGTACAAGTGATACACAAATACCGTACAAGTGATACACAATTGCAGCCAGCACAACAGCGGGTCGCTGCGTACCTGCCGCGGGAAGGAGGGGGGTGGTACACAAATATCCGACCTATATATTAGCAATAGCCGCCGCCTATCAAACAGGTCCTATTCATCACGAGCGTCAACGCCCCGTCATCGCCCCGTCATCGCCCGGCCGAGGGCCTTAACCTGTTAACTCTTTATTCGGAGTGATAGTCAACGACCTATATACTATGGACTACCAATAGCTACCGCATATAAAACATGGGCTTTTCATCACGCCCGTCGAGGGCGATGACGGTGACGCTCGTCACCGTCATCGCCCTCGACGGGCCAACATCTAAACTCTTCTCTTAATCAACAAAGTATATTACCAATAGCCGCTGCCTATCAAACAGGTTCTATTAATCACGCGCGTGAACGCCCCGTCATCGCCCCGTCATCGCCCCGTCAGCGCCCCGTCATCGCCCTGCCGAGGGCCAACCTCTTAACTCTTTATTCGGAGTAATAAAAAACGGCCTATATTGTGAATAGCTGCCGCCTATCAACCAGGTACTTTTCATCACGCCCGTCGAGGGCGATGACGGTGACGGCCGTCACCGTCATCGCCCAGCCGGCATTGCCATACAAGAAGAAGCTCTCGATCCTAGGTATAGACTACCTCGTGTATCATCGTAATTGACAGCATCGAGATCATTCATACCTACCTACAATGGCCAGCTGCAAAAGAAAAATGTCGACCAACAGACAGGACCTGTCGCCGGGAACCCTGTCGGCATTAAGGGCGAGACAGGCTTTTAATTCACGGACTTACAGACTGCGTACATGCACCGCTTTGCATAGGGTGTCGCGTGTGTTGAACGCCGCGGACTCGCACGCTCGCAGGGACGTTGAGCTGCAAACCAATGCACCGTCGGATTGGAGCATTGCATTGCAGCGGCTGACGAATTATGATCAAAAGGTTTCTCACAGCGCTAGCAAGTTGACGCATGTCATCGCAGTGAAATTGTCAGGTGACCGGATAGGAAAAGGTGCTCATGGCACGTTATACGCTATCCCTGCTAGCTCGAGTGCACCAGGTGGCGAGGCTACGCTAGTGGTAAAGCTGGCAAGCCTTCGACGAGACACGCTGCTGGTGAACTACCAGGAGGCTGTTATAACCGCCGTTGTGGCAGTGGCCAAGGAGGCCGGTTTCATGTCTATAGCTGGCCCGCAGGTCTGCCCTGCAGTAGAAGGGCTCTGGTCCACGTGCGGTGAAGTAGGTGGTATTGTCATGGAGAGAATGAGTGGTGACTTGCATGCTGCCCGTGATGCCCCGGAAAATCAGCGTGTTTTCGAAGTTTGCTCACCCAGCGTCCTTGCAGACTGTGCAAAGGCATTGGCTGGCTTGCACGCCGTTAACATTATACACAATGACGTCAAGCTCGATAATTTTCTCTACACCATGGCGCCAGGAAGTGCACATCCGATAATCCGTATTGCAGATCTCGGCCTGGCGACAAGAGGGGGGGAACGGATTTTCACGCATCAGGCTGGTAAGGATCGTCAGCCTCGGTGGCATCCCGCAACAGTGGACCAGCCCGGCATGACAGGAGGGGTGGTGACAGCGCAGCGAGACCATGATGTGTACTCCTTCCTTGTAATGGTGGTATCCTTGTTTCGGCATAAGGGCCGCGCTCTCTTCGTGAATTCTGTGGATTCAGGGCTATTTAACTTGTGTCACAATGTCTATTACCACACCAAAAGGTTGGGCCCCCTTGCTTTCAAGCTACCCACGATGTCTGAAGTGGAGGAGTTGTTTCGCAATGCTCGGCCTTTTGTTTCCAGGCCTTGCCCAGAGAACGCTCCAGGGACACCACGGAACACGGTGCCCCTCCCGCGTGTCAGGGGTTAGGACATGTAGGATACCGTGACAGCAGCTTTGTCGACTTGGATCCATGATCTAACATCGTGGTTGCCTTGGTTTACTTATCGGTGATTACTGATGCCTGTTGTACACACGGTGCACATGTCTTATTAATTAACTTATTAAGTACTAAATTATTATCACGTCTTTTGATTGAGTTAGCCAGCTTTTGCCCATGCACACACATGTCCACATTAATTAATTATATAATTAAACTCGTGCTGCCACTGGGGAGTCACGGAGCATTAACCCGGATGGATGGATGGAGGGAGGGAGGGAGGGAGGGTTTAGGGTGGAGGGAGGGAGGGAGGTAGGGAGGGAGGGGGGTTTAGGGTGGAGGGAGGGAGGGAGGAGGGAGGGAGGGAGGGAGGGTGGATGGAGGAGGGAGGGAGGGAGGGAGGGAGGGAGGGAGGGAGGGAGGGAGGGAGGGAGGGAGGGAGGGAGGGAGGGAGGAGGGAGGGAGGGAGGGAGGGAGGGAGGGAGGGAGGGAGGGAGGGAGGGAGGGAGGGAGGGAGGGAGGGAGGGAGGGAGGGAGGGAGGGAGGGAGGGAGGGAGGGAGGGGTGCACGCAATCCTACCGGTCAAAGCTATCTACAAAATCAGTTCTATGTTCTCTTTGTGATGGTCGCGACCCTAGGGGTCTTCGTTGGCATGCCGCCCTCGTTTGAAAACACGTTCCTTCCCCACTGCATGGGGCTTGTTGGCCTCTATGACCTGCACAGTCACGTGTCTATTAATTAATCAATAAATTCATGACCATGGGCCCACGTGGCCATGTCCATCATCTTTCTCCAAATCACTTAAAGAGGACTAGCCCCCCATGCATGTCCTCTGCACATGCGGAGACGCCAATTCATCAGCTTAAATTTTGTATTCAACTCGTGACACGCCAATTAATTAATAAGCTAGTTAAGGAATTAATTAATTTTGTGCACATTAATTAATTAATTAATAGACACGTGCTCCGTGACTCCGCGACGCGAGCACGAGCTTATTTAATTAATTTTAATTTGCTGCTGGAATACATTAATGAATTATATAATTAAACTCGTGCTCGCGTCGCGGAGTCACGGAGCATTAACCCCGATGGATGGATGGATGGATGGATGGATGGATGGATGGATGGATGGATGGATGGATGGATGGATGGATGGATGGATGGATGGATGGATGGATGGATGGATGGATGGATGGATGGATGGATGGATGGATGGATGGATGGATGGATGGATGGATGGATGGATGGATGGATGGATGGATGGATGGATGGATGGATGGATGGATGGATGGATGGATGGATGGATGGATGGATGGATGGATGGGGATGGATGGATGGATGGATGGATGGATGGATGGATGGATGGATGGATGGATGGATGGATGGATGGATGGATGGATGGATGGATGGATGGATGGATGGATGGATGGATGGATGGATGGATGGATGGATGGATGGATGGATGGATGGATGGATGGATGGATGGATGGATGGATGGATGGATGGATGGATGGATGGATGGATGGATGGATGGATGGA
This sequence comes from Mesostigma viride, assembly GCA_009746045.1. NCBI lineage: Eukaryota > Viridiplantae > Streptophyta > Mesostigmatophyceae > Mesostigmatales > Mesostigmataceae > Mesostigma > Mesostigma viride. The sequence continues at coordinate 19,478 of RPFO01002158.1, forward strand.
TGGATGGATGGATGGATGGATGGATGGATGGATGGATGGATGGATGGGGACACGCAATGGATGGATGGATGGATGGATGGGGACACGCAATCCTACCGGTCAAAGCTATCTACAACATGAAGCCAACACTGTTGTATCTAAGCTCTCTACCCTAGGGGTCCTGTCTAGCGTGCTTCCTGGAATACATGGAGGTGCGTGTGCACTGGTGCACCCAGATCGAGTAGGTGTCAGTTTACACCCAACACCAACAGCGCGTATCCCATAATGTAGTAAAAACCCTATTAACTGGGACATGGACGCATGGTGATCCAACGCCATATTTGAAGTGAGACAACTACTAATATGCCCCTAGTCAGCTGCACATGTGTTACATGATTTCATGTTATTAATTCCTATATTTCGAACACGTACCTTTCGAACATAACAAATTAATTCATGGAATAGTATCGTGTGGCCGTTGTGGGGTCGCGGACAACTTCTTTTCCCCAACAAAGATAGTGGATGTCTCCCCAAGACGGTGCTATGTACATGTAGGTCCACTACTATATAGCCTAAAAACAGCGGCCCAGACTTAATTAGTAACTCGCTCCTGCTGGGGCCCTCGTGGAGCAAAATAACCCTAAGAATTATAGTTGTCTCACTTAATATAATGCTAGCTACCATGATATCCTTGATGGCTATACACAACAACAGGGGAACTGATACACCCGTCCTTCTTTCAGTATAAAGGATCTAGTCAGGTCACAGCTGCCATCTGAAATGCTCAGTAGCACCGCCTGGCATCTATACAGTGTGGGTGCAATATATTTAAAACAGTCCCAAGGTCAGCAGATGCATAGGGGATGCAATCACACCAGGCTGTCTCCTTGACACCATGCAGGGTCATCCTTACCCTGGGTAGTAAAACATATTATCATAGGCGTGGAGCCTTCTTGACAAAGCTGCATGGGCATTAATGCAATGTGGGCAACAAGTGTGCTCGATCCATGTGGGCCTTGTTCATCATGCATTCGTCCAGGAATACATCTCTCACTCCATACATAAACACAGGATTCAAGTTTTGGACCAATGCTCCTGTCAGGCCATGACAGGATGAAACTGGAGCTGCAGCTATTGAGACAAAGCCGGGAACCCCAGGATACATGCGTGCATGGTGAACACCTAAAGAGGGTGTGCCTCAGCCACAATATACATGCAGGCTAGCGTGTCCTTGGCCCTGTCGCCAATTGCACCTTCCAAGGGCACGGTGTTCCTGGGGTGAACTAAACTGTCCACTTCACGCCACGCCGCGGCCCTGCCAGCGCGCCGTAGGAGCTGCCAGTGCTTCTCCTGTTGATACACGAGGACGGCGCAGAGCCACGCAGTCACCTCGTACCTTTTACGCTCTTCGCCCCCCACCGTGATGCGTACCACGATCTCTTCCGGCAGTTGGTGCGCAGTCTTTGCCGGCAGTCTCTCCATGAAGAAGTCGTAGACCGGGATCATGGTCGGGACAGTCTTGAAGACTCGTACAGAGCGTTCATGGAAACCCGCGCACCCAGGGGTGCACAACGTCTTACCGTTGGTGCCGCACCCTTGGGTCAGCGCCATCTGGATGGCCTCGGCGATGGAGTGTCCAGCATTGCGTCGCGATGGCGTGCACTTCATAGCGCAGTCGATAGGAAGCTTCACGAGCAGCTCCTCCGTGGGGCGACATGTGTGGCCTACTTCGCGGAGGTCGCACCCCTGCAGATGCCACATCACAGTCCTCAAGCAGCTGCCAGCACCCAGGTGTTTGCCCACCGGCACCTGCGCTGCATCAGCGCATCCTTTGTGCACCCTCTTCTGCCACTTCTCGTAATTCTTGCGCGGCTCTGTATCGATAGCGATAAACCACCGGATGATGCACGTGCCCAGCTCGCATCGCTGGGGGTCATGGGCGCGACCCCTCGCTCGACCCGTGAGAAGCTGTGCTAGCCCGACCCCGCCACCAGACACCACCGCAGCTCCCGCGTTGGCAAACTCGATGGCAGCGTCTGGGGCACAGCTGTTATCCCCCCATTTCCCCGTGTGCTCCCGGCCAGCCTTCACCCTGTGCTCACCGTGCTTTCTCAACAGTTCCGCACTCTCCGTGCAGTGCCTGCAGTCCTCGTCGGGACCAGGACACTCAGGCGGAAATGCCGGGTCAGTGGTGCGATCGATCTCCACAGGGCTGGCAGTCCCTGCATCATCATCATCATCATCCCCAGCAAGGTCGACGGGAAGATCAGCGCAGTCTCCCGCCTTCACCCCCGCTGCCTTCTCACTCGACTGTGGCCCTGGCGGCTTCCCCACCGTCCCCTCTGCCGCCGCACTCGCCTGAGGATCGACCACCACCACTACCTTCATCGCCGCCTCCGCTCTCTGCCTCGCACCACGCTTCCCCTTCTGCAGCGCCTCCGCCTTCCCCCCCGTCTCCCCCTCCGCCGCCATCCTCTCTGGAACTCCCTCGTCCCCCCCGTACCCGCCGCCTCCGCCTTGCCCCCCGTCCCCACCTCCACACCCCTCGAGTCTGGATCTCCGTCCTTCCCCCCGTGTTCGACGTCTCCGCAGCCTGCTGTGCAGCCCGCCTCCTCCTCGTCTGCGGCCCTGGCGACGCCACTACCTCCTTCGCCGCCGGCGTCGATCCCTGACTTTCAGCCACCTTCCTCTTCCTCTTTTTTGGCTTCCCAATGACCGTGCCGCGGTCCTCCTCATCGGTGGAGGACCCTAACTCAACCACCTCCACGTACCCCCTCCCCGCCGCCTCCGCCTTCCCCCCCGGCTCCGCCCCCGTCTCCCCCTCCTCCGCCATCGTCTCTGGAACTCCCTCGTCCCCCCCGTCCCCGCCGCCTCCGCCTTCCTCCCCGCCGCATCCGCCACCGGCCCCACCTCCGCACCCCTCGTCTCTGGAACTCCCTCGTCCCCCCCGTCCCCGCCGCCTCCGCCTTCCTCCCCGCCTCCGCCCCCGTCTCCCCCTCCTCCGCCATCGTCTGTGGAACTCCCTCGTCCCCCCCGTCCCCGCCGCCTCCGCCTTCCTCCCCGCCTCCGCCCCCGTCTCCCCCTCCTCCGCCATCGTCTCTGGAACTCCCTCGTCCCCCCCGTCCCCGCCGCCTCCGCCTTCCTCCCCGCCGCATCCGCCACCGGCCCCACCTCCGCACCCCTCGTCTCTGGAACTCCCTCGTCCCCCCCCGTCCCCGCCGCCTCCACCTTCCTCCCCGCCGCATCCGCCACCGGCCCCACCTCCGCACCCCTCGTCTCTGGAACTCCCTCGTCCCCCCCCGTCCCCGCCGCCTCCGCCTTCCTCCCCGCCTCCGCCCCCGTCTCCCCCTCCTCCGCCATCGTCTGTGGAACTCCCTCGTCCCCCCCCGTCCCCGCCACCTCCGCCTTCCTCCCCGCCTCCGCCCCCGTCTCCCCCTCCTCCGCCATCGTCTGTGGAACTCCCTCGTCCCCCCCGTCCCCGCCACCTCCGCCTTCCTCCCCGCCTCCGCCCCCGTCTCCCCCTCCTCCGCCATCGTCTGTGGAACTCCCTCGTCCCCCCCGTCCCCGCCACCTCCACATCTGCCCCCGGCCCCTGTGCCGCCCTCCCCGGCTGCCCAGTGGCCTGCTTCTTCGGCCGTCTCCCTGCCGTTGCCAGGCCCTCGCGGAGCGGCCCAGTTGCCTGCTTCTTCGGCCGTCTCCCTGCCGTTGCCAGGCCCTCGGGGGGCTGCCCAGTGCTCGCATGTCCTGGCTGCCCAAGTGGAGCCGTTACTCCCTGCATGTGGATGCCTCCCAGCTGCATGTTCCCACAGAATAAAGTAAAACAAGGAGTTTAGGGGAAAGGTGTAAGGCCCCCGGCAAAAAGGATGCGTATTCTCTTCCATTACACCCATCCATGCATGCCAGCACCCCATTACACTCGTGCACGCATGCCAGCACCCCATTACACCCATCCACGCATGCCAGCACCCCATTACACCCATCCACGCATGCCAGCACCCCATTACACCCATCCACGCATGCCAGCACCCCATGACACTCGTCCATGCATGCCAGCACCCCATTACACCCATCCACGCATGCCAGCACCCCATTACACCCATCCACGCATGCCAGCACCCCATTACACCCATCCACGCATGCCAGCACCCCATTACACCCATCCACGCATGCCAGCACCCCATTACACCCATCCACGCATGCCAGCACCCCATTACACCCATCCACGCATGCCAGCACCCCATTACACCCATCCACGCATGCCAGCACCCCATTACACCCATCCATGCATGCCAGCACCCCATGACACCCATCCACGCATGCCAGCACCCCATTACACCCATCCACGCATGCCAGCACCCCATTACACCCATCCACGCATGCCAGCACCCCATTACACCCATCCACGCATGCCAGCACCCCATTACACCCATCCACGCATGCCAGCACCCCATTACACCCATCCACGCATGCCAGCACCCCATTACACCCATCCACGCATGCCAGCACCCCATTACACCCATCCACGCATGCCAGCACCCCATTACACCCATCCACGCATGCCAGCACCCCATTACACCCATCCACGCATGCCAGCACCCCATTACACCCATCCACGCATGCCAGCACCCCATTACACCCACATTCTTTCCGTCCTGTTGCCAATACCATCTGGCTGTCATCCTACTCAATTCCAATTCTCTGCCCCCCTCCCCCCTTGGACACGTCTCCTTGCAACTGTAACTTTGGCTTCCCCTCCCATCTGTATGCTTCTACATCTCTTCAGCATCTGGTCCAATGCCGCCCCCCCTCACCCCTCTCGTGCCACAGATTCAATGCTGAGAGAAAGCGGGTTACGCATTGAGTCATTCATGCAGTATCAGCAAAGAGTACAGCCGATATTCACATGTCCAGAGGCGCACACGCCTCCGTGACTGCCGTCATCGCCCGCTAACGCAGGGAGCGGCATATGCGTGTGCTGTGCCTCACATTTTTGCACGTCATCCGGAGAGAAACATCAGGCCACATAATGCTGTCACATATGAATAAGTCATCAACGCGCTGTTCCCATATGCAAATAAAGATTGTCGTCAACATGTTGCATGCAACAAGCAATCACACAGTCGCCTACCTGAGCAGACAGTGCCATGTGTGCCAGCGTGCGCGGCTCGAAGGAGCCCTCCCCCGCATTAAGCAACGGAGCCGCCAGTTGGGGCAACGACGCCACTGCGCGGTCGCACATCATCTGACACAACACCGCGGCCTCCCTGACAAGTGAATACCCCGGCGGTCCCGACAACCCTTCTCCAGGTACAGCTGCCGCCTGCGAGCACGCACCCACTGGGTCCTGCATCTCCATAGGCTCACCGGTGGCGTGCCCCGTGACGGCTCCCTGCGATGGGCCCTCTACCACCGGCGTGCCTGTGGCCTTTTTGCACCTGGCATCCTTCCATCCCATCTTCTCCTTCAGACACTGGCCGCTCCAATAATCAACCGCCCGCGTTAGTTGCTTCCTCTGCACACATGTCAAGGATATGCACAAATCAGCACAGCCACGGTTTACAGCAACAACACATGAGAAGAACAGTCCACACATGTCCAGCATTGCTGTTCATGCTTCCTCTAACTTCGTTGTAGTATACAAACATCCATGTACACGTGCAGCACATAAAGAAGCAAAGGGGAACTTACCGCAACCAAATACGGTGTCTCCTTCACATTCTTCTTCTTCTTCTTCTCACCGCTGACCGCCTGCGCAACCTCTCCCTCGCCCTCATCACTCTCCTCGGTCCCCGCCACCTCTCCGGGCTTCTCCATGGCCTCATTACCAGCTGCGACAGGCTGAAAATTAGCACGGCGAACGCGCCTCGGCCGACGGGCCTTCAATGCCTCTAGCATGAACTTTGATACCCCCAGTCTCTCCCAGTTGGATGTGCTCTCAAACCCTTTGGACGCTTGCGCGAATTGCTCGGGCCGCTTATACTTTTGCGCCTGCGGTGCAAGGGCAGAGACGCACAGCGAGACACACGCAGGCACCCGCTCGACAAACCCAGGACCGTTATGTAATGATGGTCACGCGCCATCATTAGCACTGCCATCAAAGACAGTCAGTAACCATGGATTTATTGGTCGGCAGCAGATACCCCGCGACCCGAAACGGTGCTTCCAACGGGACATTCTTACCCATGAGAAACATATACCCGCCGATGAATCACAAGCAATACTACAATGTGAGTACTCATGAAGGAACTTACCTCCACTTGGAAATTCCTGCGCGCATATTCCATCGCGGCTTTAAACTCTTGTGACTCCCAAACGGGTCGACGATCTTTAGCGTCCATTGCTACGGTTGCGTACTGCCTGCAAAGTAATTACCGTTAACGTGATCCAATAATTACCTCAGGCTCACGTGATCGGGGGTACACATTATAGCGCTGCCTGCACTGCACTGTCAAACCATTCGCGTGGCACTACCTCAATACAGACACGTATTTGTGTATCACTTGTCCTCCTTCCCACGGCAGGTACGCAGCGACCCGCTGTTATATTGGCGGCATTTAATTGTGTATCACTTGTACGGTATTTGTGTATCACTTGCCCTCCTTCCCACGGCAGGTACGCAGCGACCCGCTGTTGTCCTGGCTGCAATTGTGTATCACTTGTACGGTATTTGTGTATCACTTGTACGGTATTTGTGTATCACTTGTCCTCCTTCCCACGGCAGGTACGCAGCGACCCGCTGTTGTCCTGGCTGCAATTGTGTATCACTTGTACGGTATTTGTGTATCACTTGTACGGTATTTGTGTATCACTTGTCCTCCTTCCCACGGCAGGCACGCAGCGACCCGCTGTCGACCTGGCTGCAATTGTGTATCACTTGTACGGTATTTGTGTATCACTTGTCCTCCTTCCCACGGCAGGTACGCAGCGACCCGATGTTGTGCATGGCAGCCCGCCAATTAATTTTGTACTGAAGGTTGGTATAACCCTAAACAGCACGATCGATAGCCTTTACATACTCGGTTGCTTTTAAACCCTGTTTTCTTTGCCGGTATATGATGGAATCCGACTTGGCTAGTCAGCAGGAAGTCGCCAAGGCGTGCAAAGCCATGAAGAAGATGCAAGCCAAAATTATGAAGGCAAACAGGTGGCGCGACATCGACCAGAAAGCTGCTATCAAGAGGGCTGGTGGATTGAAGGAATATAGGAAGCAGCAGGCGGAAAGGCAAAAAGCAAGGCGGGCGGCGGCCAAGAAGGTTCCTGCCAAGAAAAAAACGCCCGCCTCATTGAAAGCCGAAGAGAACCACCGTGTGGGCAACCGGAAGAATGCCGGGGAAAAGGCGATTGAAAACGTGGCATTGCGTGAGAGGAACATTGCCGAAACCCCTTTACAAAAGAAGTGTGCGGCGGATATCAGGGAGAGGGGATACACTGTCATACGAGGCATCGTAAGCGAGGAAGTACGCGTGCAGATGCTGAATGCTGCGCAAGACATTCCGGATACTAAATTTGACAGAATTTTTCGGAAGTACAACGAGAACACCAAGACGTTTTCATTCCCTCCAAAGCAACGTAGCCAAGCCCTTATCGACGAAGACAGCCCGTTTGGGAAGCTCGTCGTGGGATTGGCGGTCAAGATCCTGCATGCTGCGCTGGACATGTCCTACGTGCCTAAGCCACGTGAGTTGCTGGTGCTCCGAAGCCTGGCTAACTGCAAAGAACAAGGGCCCCATTCCGATCTTACACGTGAAGTTTTGGCATGGGAGGTATACTTCCCAGTAAGTTGCATCATCGCTGTACAACCCGACACACGTTGGGTTTCGTACGACAATAGTATCCGACATTATAGGAAGAGGGACATCTCCAAGAGGGGGGAGGGAAAAACTGAGGTGATGCTCAATCCTGGTGATGTTGTCTTGTGGCATGGAGCACATGTGCATGCTGGTGCCGCGTACCAGGTGGAAAATCGCCGCATTTTTTTCAAGGGCATCAGCACGGCAAGGCGATTGGGCAACCAGGGTCTCGCAGATAGCGTTTGCCCAGTGATTGTGTAAGTAAGTAAGTAAGTAAGTACTTGCGTGTCATGCGCCAAGGCATGCCACGGAGTACTATGCTAATCTCATTAGAAAATAATTACACAAAAGTTTAAACAAATATCGTCTGCATCATCCCCCAACCGTTAAGCACTAGATTATTGTATTGTGTAAGTAGTCCACCACCCACCCACCCACCCTCCCACCCACCCACCCACCCACCCACCCACCCACCCACCCACCCACCCACCCACCCACCCACCCACCCACCCACCCACCCACCCACCCACCCACCCACCCACCCACCCACCCACCCACCCACCCACCACCCACCCACCCACCCACCCACCCACCCACCCACCCACCCACCCACCCACCCACCCACCCACCCACCCACCACCCACCCACCCACCCACCCACCCACCCATCCATCCATCCATCCATCCATCCATCCATCCATCCACCCACCCACCCACCCACCCACCCACCCACCCACCCACCCACCCACCCACCCTCCCACCCACCCACCCACCCACCCACCCACCCACCCACCCACCCACCCACCCACCCACCATCCATCCATCCATCCATCCATCCATCCATCCCATCCACCCACCCACCCACCCACCCACCACCCACCCACCCACCCACCACCCACCCTCCCACCCACCACCCACCCACCCACCCACCCACCCACCCACCCACCCACCCACCCACCCACCCACCCACCCACCCACCCACCCACCCACCCACCCACCCACCCACCCACCCACCCACCCACCCACCACCCACCCACCCACCCACCCACCCACCCACCCACCCACCCACCCACCCACCCACCCACCCACCCACCCACCCACCCACCCACCCATCCATCCATCCATCCATCCATCCATCCATCCATCCACCCACCCACCCACCCACCCATCCATCCATCCATCCATCCATCCATCCATCCATCCATCCATCAAGCAGAAAGGGAGCACGACTTTAACCTTGCATGAAGTAACCACCCTTGCATGAAGTAGCCCAGGATGTCTTTAAAGCCATATGCCCCTTCTCAGGGATATGTGCTCCATTGACTCCCAACGGAGTGATGTTCCTCATTAACTAATTAATTCATGTACCTATTAATATGACGCCCCACTTGTCTCGTTGCCTTAAAAAGACTGGCCCCAGGTTCAATTAAACTGCTCACTGCATGGGAAGATGATCATGCCTTCGCGTTAGGTAGGGCATCCACAAAAGGTCACATCAATTACTTAAACTCGTGCTCCCATTGGCGAGCCACAGATCAGGAGCCCTCGGAGTGATGGAACGAAACCTTAACCAAGTTATGTAATATTTGATATCCAGGTGTATCATGCAGTGTACATGGAGCATAGAACTTGTCCGACTTCAATTGCAAAGTCTCAGATAATTTCCTAATGGGTCGTTCCCTTACCACGTATATGAATACAGAAAAACATCACAATAGGATGTCCCCAAAACTGGGCACACGCAAACTGGGCACGAGCATGACGAATGGGATGCTCACAACCTCAGCCCCATGGCCAACAATATAAATACAATGTCCCCAAAACTGGGCACACGCAAACTGGGCACGAGCATGACGAATGGGATGCTCACAACCTCAGCCCCATGGCCAACAATATAAATACAATGTCCCCAAAACTGGGCACCGCAAACTGGGCACGAGCATGACGAATGGGATGCTCACAACCTCAGCCCCATGGCCAACAATATAAATACAATGTCCCCAAAACTGGGCACCGCAAACTGGGCACGAGCATGACGAATGGGATGCTCACAACCTCAGCCCCATGGCCAACAATATAAATACAATGTCCCCAAAACTGGGCACCGCAAACTGGGCCCTCGCATGACGAATGGGATGCTCACAACCTAGCTCAGCCCCATGGCCAACAATATAAATACAATGTCCCCAAAACTGGGCACACGCAAACTGGGCACGAGCATGACGAATGGGATGCTCACAACCTCAGCCCCATGGCCAACAATATAAATACACTGGCTCCCTACGTTACAAAATGCCGTGATTATCTGACACGGCCATCCTATGCAGGTCATCGTTTCCCATGCTGGTCCGTCACGCCCCCCATGTGCAGGTCACGATAGTACGCTGGGCACGCCCAATCAAACGCATCCAGCACATAGTGGTTGTTCCCAAGGTGGTCGTGCTTCACCTGTAGGACTGGTTCTGATGTGGTGTCACCTACACGTGCCGCCACATGCTTTACTGTGCATTTGGTTTCGCAACCACGCCGCCAGCACTGATGCAACAGTCGGACCTGTGACCCCAGGTAGGACAGAGGCTGTGGATACTTCCCGTTGGCTTTCCACTGCGAGGACAGTGTCATGTCTTTGGTGAACACAGGACAGTCCGTCCAAGTTTCGTCCATGTTGAACATGGGCTTGCCCTGAACGTCCTCTGCATTCCCTGACTCAAACCAAATCGGGACAAACCACATGTTCCCCATGGCCCCCTCAGCAGGCGTCAGCATGAAGATGGTGCCAACCTCAGCAAACCAAAATTCAGCGTCCACATTGTCCGCCGCCTGGTATGCCAATGAGTCTGCCGTCGCCACTTGACCTTCCGGGTATGCATCAGTGTGGAAGCACCTGACCTCCCCAGTCGTAATGGTCCTGGCACCGACTACTGCACTAGCATAAACCTTCACGCTGCCAGTTGCTTCATCCCAGGGTGGACAGCCCAGCGGGGCGAGAAGCTCGTCCACCGTCTGCTTGTCAGCGCCAATTTCCGCCAACGTAGGTGTTGACTTAGGGTTACGGCCGCAAGGCATGCCCCCCATGACCTGCACACACACAGCACCACATGCAAAACACACAAGTGCCGTTGTTAGCCTGGGCATATGAACGGAAATGCTGGGTCGGCCCAGCACACCAAGGAATGCCCTAGCCCTAGCGCCAGCGCAGCCATAGCAACAGCGCCCATGCGTTTCCTCACCTGCTCGATGCGCCCCAACGCGCAGCGCTCGTGTATGACCGTTGGAAAAGTCGCCCCTTGCCGCACCCACACCTCCCGCCCAGAAGGACCGCCACTCGCGCCACTACCAGTCGCGGCCGCTTTGGGATACAGCTTGTTGAACATCCTGCTTTCCTGCAAGGTTTGCAGCACGCGTTCATCGAGCTGGGATGTCTCCTTAACCAGCATTGACTGCCACGCCAAGTAGCCCTGTAGTTTCTGCAGCAAGTAACGCCCCGGCTCCTTGCTGTGGCATTTGGCCATGGACTCCATGAGAGATTTCAGGAATAAGTGGTACCCCTCAAATTCATGCGGGCCCAAGGACCAGATACGACCCACATCGTCAGTCTGTGCCAAAGCATGGCGCGGTATGTGGACGTTATGGCTGGCGGCATTGTCTTGGCGTGCCATCCTCTTCTTCTTCTTCTCCGCGTTCTTCTTCTTCTTCTCCGCGTTTTTCTTCTTTTCGTCGCCATCCGCTGCCTCAGCCATTGCCCCAGGACCCTTTCCTGCAAGGCTGCCACGCGGCCACAAGGTGCCGAAACACTCTTGAAAAGTGGCGTAGACGTTGTCAGCAGCCAAGTTGTAGATTGGAGACGTAACGGGACCAAGCATCATCTGCGCCCACTTGGCGAGGTGCATCACCATCTTGCTGATCCGCCGGGCCTTCCTTTTCTCCTTATCATCTCCCTCATTCCGCCTCCTCAGCAGCAGCATGGGAAGTGCAAAAGGCATTTGGAACAGTAGGGTCAGCAGCTCCATTCCCTTGTAATGTGGATACAAGGTAAAAGCTTTCCCCTGCGGCAGCCGGCTCCCGACGCGCGTGGGGTGTGCGCTTACCCAAGCATCCAACTCCGGGTGCTGGCGAGTGGGAATTCCATCCTCCTCGAGGTAGCGAGCCACCTGCTTACATAGACCCAACGTCAGATTGTGAAAGATATCCATCGGATACTGCCGGTAGCGGTCAAAGAATCGAAGCTCCCGCCAAGGCCACAGCGGCTGATACATCACCCCGGTCTCCTTCGCCTTCTCTTTCCGTGCCGTGGCCGTCGCCATGCCCTCCATCTCCTCCAATATTTCCGCCGTTTGCTTCTCACTGCGCATGTACTCCGCCACGTCCACCGTCGCATCCGCCCAGTCGTCGTGGTGAACGTTGCAAAAGGGGCATCCCTGCAGTGGCGCACACACCCACAATGCGCCGCACACCAAGGTACGCAGAAATAAAAGAAGGCCTGATGGTTACGGTGATAACAAACCAACACAGCTTCCCAATACATCAAGGTCACATGGGCAGCACCCCGAACCAAGCTACGTGACAACATCACTCACTTTGTCGCCGGTGCAACCCTTGTGCCCCATCGCGCCGTTGCGGGCGGCCGAATCCATCACGTTCAGGTTCGCGACACGGATTTCCCACCGCTCCATTGGCGTTGGGAAACTTCACAAGCATGGGCACGCCCTCTGCCATCGCATCCATGTCCTCCACAAGACACTCAAGGACTGCCTCTCGTGGCACATGTGTATCTCTCACGGTGATGGGGAAGATCATGTCTCTTGACTTGTTGTCGGCGCGCTCGATGTTCAGAACAGTGAACAAATGCGCTTCCAGCGTCCCATGCCGATGGAGATACTCCTCAAATGAGTCATCCCACAACGCCACTACCAAA
>RPFO01001114.1:0-32159 GCA_009746045.1 Mesostigma viride
CATCCACAGTCCAATATGAAAGATCTTTTACCTGGGTTGCTTCCTGAGTCGCAGAACTTCAAGTATCCGAGCAACGTTGAGATGGAAATTCCACAGCACGTGATTTAGGGAATCACAACCCCTTGTAGACACAAAGACAAGCTCGTGTATAGACGACCTCTGTGGAACTGAAGGACGTCTATAGCCAAGGGGCTCTTATGGATTGGACAACAAAGCCAAGCTTTATTATACCATGGTGAATCAAAACCAACGTAGCAACAATGGCGACCCCACGTCCTTGATATCGACGTGCTTGTCGAACTTGCTCCAACCTTAGCCTGAAGAGAACCAATCAGAACCATGGGATTCTATACAAGATCTTCGTATCCATCCTAGTCACACAGAACAGAACAACACCACACACAGCCTGGCAGAATCTTTCCATGAGATCCTAAATCTGTCGTAAGCACTGAAGTCCCAAAGGAGCATTTAAGACTCAATAGTACCAACTAACAAACTACAACCCCACGTGGATCAGGCCACGACCAATGAGGGCTCCTATCAGTAGTATCAGCCAACAAACTACAACCCTACGTGGATCAGGCCACGACCAATGAGGGTTCCTATCAGTTGGTTGACAAAGTATCAGCTCCAAGTACCGTCGTCTTAGAAACCTCATAACTTTCTCAATACTGATCCAAAAGTCCTCAAATAAAAGCCAAACATTCACAAAACAAAGGATGTAACAACAAAGTCATTTTTGCTTGTTACATATCTCCCCCTCAAAACTGGACCTCCCAGGTCCAATAGCCAACTCTTGAAGGCAGAGGAACATTGAACAGAAATCCACCATCTCTTGGGAAAAGCAGATGGGTTTTTACATCCCTGGAAACAGGGCCTCCTATCTCATAAACATCTAGTCACAGGTTTCTACAGCAGACAAGTCACTACCTTATCTACTATAAATCCAGATAAACACATCTCATAATACAAGGTCTTCCATTCAGCATCCTGGAACCTGGAACTCTGGACTGGAACATCAGAACTGGACTGGAGCCCCCCCATCATCCATCCTGGAATCCCCCCCTCACACCACAATCCAAAGCCCCCTTTCCTTCTCAGCCCTGTTCCTCACAGGCTATACCAATCCCCATTCAGGCCATCCTTGCCCTTGAGTCCACCCATGGGAAACTGCTCCACCATGTGGGCCAACTCTGGCCAGTCCCTGCTGACCTGCAACACCACGCAAGTCTCAGCAGCTCCTGCCACCATCTGGGCAGCATAGCGAAGGCATGCCCCTGGATAGGAGAAGAGCACCACAGACTGACTCTCAGGGTCCATCACCCAAGTAGAGGACGTCTTGTGCCTGCTCACCCATGATCTGTACGCCCACCAGAACTGCAGAAAGGTCTTGACCACCGACCACTTAGCACCTATCAGAGGCACCAGCACCCTTAGTGGCGTCTGACGGATCTTAAGTTCCACAGTGTACTTGGGCAACCCTGGATGGCAAAAGAGGTTAGAAGTCTCCAAAGGAAAACACCTTCTGGCAGAGCTGGAGGAAGAAGGAACCAAATCAAAGGCACCCTTCTGAACTGAAAACTCCAACAGCTCCATGTAGGAAGCCTCTCCCATACTCACTGGCTGCAACTGAGTAAATGCCTCCTTCAAGGCCTCAGGTAAGGCTGCCAGCATGACCGGCCCCTCAGCAGGCCTCATGTCAATCTCAGGTCCTGGTGACAATGCATACATCCTACGCAGCAGATGAGCCACAAAAAGGGGAGCCACTCTCATACAGGCTTGTGTGCAGCTGAGATAGGACCTCCTCCACATAGCCTTCAGAGCTCACCTCCCCCTCCTCTCTGTTGAGTGCAGCCAACGCCTTGGCCAAAGTCTCATAGTGGTCACAGGGGCCCGTGCAGTTCCTATGATCCACATAGGCCACTCAGCAGCACCAAGGTAGAAACCTCCAGGTATATACTATTGGTCTGGTACACGAAGACGTGCATGCAGAACATGACCCACGTGTCTTAATCATACCAGGAATCAAGCCCTAGGTGAACCACTCCATATGTCGAGGGTACAACACAGAAGTCACTCTCCATGTGCCATCCAAGCTCAGATCCCCTCAACCATCCTCAGAAACTGGTCACCAAAATCTGGATGTCATCTCAGCTTAGTCCAACCAAACTCCCACCAGAGTCCATCCCACTCAACTCAGATCCCCGTCGGATTCAATGAGTCCACATGAATCCAAGAAGGAGTAAACAGGATCAAGGCACCTAAGCCAAACAAGGCGAGGCCACTCCATGTTCTGGGACACCACCCTCCCTCAGCTAGAGTCCACGGGTGAAAGACAAGCCTGACATTCCCAGGGATAACGGGTCATCCACAGGGATCCATGCCACGAAATACTGACAACTCTCACTGCTTGATCAGGGCAGGAAGCAGAGTGTCATGTAGCAAGGCTAACCCTCTATACAGCGAACCCCACAAAACTAACTGGGCTGCCAGGGTCCAAGGCTCATCAAAGCTAGTCACCACAGCACACCCAAAGATTCCAGCCCTTCTCAAGGGAAGAGGTAGTCAGGGACAGATGCTGTATCACCACAACAGAGTGGCAGGTAACCGAGCCATAATAAATCCCCAATCCATCCCAACTGGGGACCTCCCTCAGATCACCAACAGGTCATAGCAGGCTGGGTGGATTCCAAGAATGCTCAATCCTAACACAGGGGCTGGCGTGAGCTTCTGCTGCAGCAAGTCCAAGGCCTGCTGACACCCGTCAGTCCACGCAAACTGGAACGAGGAAACGTCAACAGCGCCCCAGGTGGAAGTGCAGTCACCAAGAGGCAGGAGCAATCCAGCAGGAAGACGTCGCCAACAGGGTCGCCTCAGGAAGATCAAGGGTATCTCAGAAGTACACCCATGATGAAGAGAGGCCGTGGACAGGGTTGTCACCAGTGGGTACCCGCCAGCAGGTTGGGGAGGTGCCACAAAGCACAGCCAAAATAGCCCACCGATGGCCAGCGAAACCAGGATACCACATAGTCAGGGATCTATGAGGTGAGCCCGACAGGATGAACTGAAATCCCAGGGTGAATCCACGCTATGATCCTCACAGATCTCCTCCCCACCAGAACAAAATTCCCCCCCTCCAGTCGCACCAAAGGAGTGAGAGTGAGGTAAAGCCACATCTCCTTAGTAGCTAGTACACTCAAACCCATAGCCAGTGGCCTATGATAATCACAAGGCACACTATTTCTCCATAAGATGCCTGGGAAAACTATCCACAGCCTTGAGAGGGATAGCAGAAGATCAGTAATGCCTCACCAGCATTATGAACGGTATGCCCCAACTTGTAAATCGTAGCACACGCTACCCCCATGCAAGGGCTAGGTGCAGCCCAATCCCCTGCACGCCCTGCTCCCCACACAAATCCCCCTCAGCATAACTGGTAAACTGGAGACTACCAGCATGCCTAATAATTCCACCCCTCTGCGTAGAATAAGCTGTAATAATCCTGGTATCAGCTTCCCAAGATTGACAGCATGACCTAGCAGGAACAAACGCCATGGGATACGCATGAAGACAGAGGCCCAGCCAACCAGAGAAGGGTGGGGGAGGCAAGTCTCTCAGCCCACTAAACCACTGGTGGCCTGCAGGGTCGCTCTATTAAGACGTCCTATGCACCTCATGACTAAAGATGGGGTGGGAACTACAGCATCCAAGACAGAGTTGCATACAAGGCAGCTTGAGAGCAGACTGAAAGCAATCACCAATCAGCCAACTGATGTGCCCAAGCTTGGCAGGGCCCCAGCAACAAAAATCACTCCCCGCATCCATCCAGGTGGCACTACCATGCAAGGTAATGTGGGCATTAGGATCGAAGGAGCCCAAGACAAGGTTGCACAAGTAGGGCAGCGTAAGGGTATGCTGGATGAGGCCATCAGTCATCAAACAGATACACCCTCAGCTTGGCAGGGCCCTAGCAAGTAGACTGAACCATGTCCCCCTAGTCAAAGCATGGAAAGTAGTATCCATGTCCGTGGACCACGTAGACTGCCAAATGGTATTAATGTCAGTGTACCACGGATACTGATGCACATGAGGCAGGTTGTAAGGGTGGTAGAGGGCTGAATGGGTCCCCCAACTAACCCACACCTCTAAGCCATGTGAGCCCCCGCCCAGCACCAAGTAGTCCAACTCCTCAATTAAGAGTCAACGGAGTGGGCATCATTGTCATCACTGTCATGCCAAAGATTCCATCCTGCCCCACAGTTGTAGCTCCGTTGATCCCGCCCATCATCCAACCAACAAGGACATCCTACCCACGCAAACATGATGCCAGACCCCCCGTGCAAGCAGTCCCATTCATACAACCATCATGCTGTGCAAGCAATCAGCTCAAGGGCGGATGGTGTACTATCAAGACAACAAGCCATCCTGGCACCATGCAAGCAAGAATAAGTCCATAGCAGGGCAAAGCAAGGGTAGGAGGTTACTCATCTGCACAAGGCTGGCTTGATGTCCACCAGCAGGCAGGACCAGCACTGCGTCAGGAGCAGGCACCAGCATTACAGATACTCGTCACTTGGGCGTCCCCAAGTCACCAGAGTCGCCAGCGGCCACCATGCAGTGCTTGCAGTCGCCACCACGAGTGCTCTCAGGCCCCACCATGAGTGCTGGTAGTCGCCACCAGGAGTGCTGGCGCTCGTCACCATGAGTGCTTGCAGTTGCCACCAACAGCACTAGTCCACTACCAGGGTACTCTCCAACGTAGCCTCCATGCACCATGCCCGCCATAGACATGTTTCCAATCCCCCACTGGCCTCAAGCCCCCAAGAGGCTACTGCCACCACGCCCAATCAGCGTTGGACCACCCCCACATGTGGGTATCCAACACAGCTGTTGCCTGACTGTACAACCAAGACTAGCTGCTTGCGCCGATCACGCTATGGGGAAGTGACTAAGCTGCTTTATGGAGGCCTGGGACGGACACCAATGAGCCTGGCTCCAGAAGCTGCTTGGAAGAAGGACCACATGCTGTCAACTGCCCGGACTAAACGTCAATCAGGCTGCAGGAAGGAGCCAGCACTCTTCACTATGGCACTCAGAAAACTGCCTAGTAGGCAAGCCACAGACTGCCAACCTATTAAGATAGCAGACTCGAACAGGGCTACTACCAAGTGCCAGGTAGCCAGAACTCCTAAGCCGGAGGAACACAAGGGCCTGAGGTGTCCAACAGCCAGCAGAATTGCCCAAAAATCGAAAAAATGGGCCTAAAAACGCCTTGACCAGTGTCAAAAATTCTGATCTGAGAACTATATCAGATATATTCACAGATAAGAACTATGACAGCAGCCCTGGTGTCCATACTTGCTGTCCTAGTGCACCTCCTAGGCCCAACAGGGACCATCTGCCAACAAGCAGTGGTAACCATCCTGTCCTGGGAGAAGTAAATGCGTGGTCACAATGGTCTGGCGCAGGTAAGGGCCCCAACTGGCAAGTGACCCACACCCCACTTGTAAAGGGACATTGTCAAGCAAGTGGTCCACCCCCTCTGGGAACATGTGTCAAAGGACACCGTCTAGCAAGTGGGCAACCCATGCAAGAGACACCTGGCAACTCATGGGTGCACGTGTGATACCCTCTAGGGGACAACCCACTGCAGGTATCCCGATGTCCCCTGATGTGGTGGCATCTACCATGCCATACGCCTCCATGATAGCATCTGGCACCCTTTTGGCAGACCTGGGATATCCACTCCCCCGCAGAAATTTTCTCAGGGTAACTAGACACAGCTGTCCAGTATGATAGTGGAAACCCCGTAAATGCTGTTGTTCTGCCCTGGCATGTGTGATGCCGTCTGGAAATTACATTGCAGACATCCAGGATGTCCACTCCCCCGCAAAAAATTGCTCAGGGTAACCAGACGTAGCTGCCACCAATCTGGACAACTCCTAGGGAGCTCGCCCTACCCATAGTACCATGATGCTAGTGGGAACAACACAAATGCCGTTGTTCTCCTCCCCACCAAAACCAAACCACCATACACGTGGGAGGAACCAAAGCTCAACCTAGAACGCCTCCACTGTCATGATGCTCAACAAGAAAAGGAAGAGTTTCCCCCACAACTGAAACAAATGTTTGGCGACGCGTGAATTAAGGACGTGCCACAGTCCTTAAACAGCAAGGGTAGGCTGCCCATGCACCGAAGAAAAGGATCCTGAAAGATTGTCAAGTGAGTGCAAAAGGAACCTTGCGTAAAAAAGGCAGCCATGAATCCCTACTGTCCGCTCATCCGGAGCCACCCTCAAAAGACACGAGGTGTAACCTGAGCCACACCGTAAAAATGTCGTCAAAGAAAAGCAGCACCGGGAAAAAAAAACAACCTTAGACGGCGACGTCGTCAGGCGGTCGCGGTGGTGGTCGTGCGTGCAGCCGCAACCCGGAAACCGGGTGATAGGTGCCGTCGGCAGCAACATTGCGTCGGCTCAGCCATAACCCGTAGCGCCATGTCGGCCTGGCCGAAAACAGAGCCTGCAGGGAAAAAAGACAGCTCCTAGCAGGATTCTGGAGCCGGACCTGCTGAGCTACTGGCCCAACACTCCGCATGGCCCTGCTCGAAACGTAGCAACACTTGCGTAATGCTAATATATAAAGATGTTTGGAGCTAGGCAGAGACTGCGGCGTCAGCAGCCACGACAGACAGGGCGGTGGTCGGACTTCAGCACGATGCGGCCAGCCAGCCGAAAGCCCGTAAGTAAGGACGCTTGTCAATGAAATATTGCACGAATTTAAAGAAAGGGACGGTGACTTAGTGGTGCGTTAATAATGGCTTATGCAACACCCTTTTCTAGGGAGAGGTGAAGGAGAAGAAGGTCGCCCACACCTGGTTCCGTAGGGATGAAGGTGATTGTGTAACCCGCCTCACTTCAGTCATAGAAGTACGATTGAAATTAAGTTGACGCCGTGGAGTATGAGTAGTTGTCTCAGCACCTTCCCTAGCAATGGGTTCCAGAGATGATGACGGATCTCCCAAACCTTGATTAGTAGGGGGTAAAGGTGATTGTGTCTTCGAACTACTCATACTTCCACATGGAGTCGCGATCGTCTGCCTAGTAGAGACAACGGTTACGGCTGACTTCTAGTGTTACAGAGCAAGACAGTCACATCAGGATGTGTCTCAGTCTGTAACACCGTAAGTTTTCCGCAACTCTATGAATCTTCTCGGATGACAGACATCTGATCAACGTTGTACTACCCGGAAGGTTGCGACTTCAAGAGAAACACCAAAGTAGAGATCCCCGATACCAATGTAACGACTAAAAATGATCATCAACATCATCCACAGTCCAATATGAAAGATCTTTTACCTGGGTTGCTTTCCTGAGTCGCAGAACTTCAAGTATCCGAGCAACGTTGAGATGGAAATTCCACAGCACGTGATTTAGGGAATCACAACCCCTTGTAGACACAAAGACAAGCTCGTGTATAGACGACCTCTGTGGAACTGAAGGACGTCTATAGCCAAGGGGCTCTTATGGATTGGACAACAAAGCCAAGCTTTATTATACCATGGTGAATCAAAACCAACGTAGCAACAATGGCGACCCCACGTCCTTGATATCGACGTGCTTGTCGAACTTGCTCCAACCTTAGCCTGAAGAGAACCAATCAGAACCATGGGATTCTATACAAGATCTTCGTATCCATCCTAGTCACACAGAACAGAACAACACCACACACAGCCTGGCAGAATCTTTCCATGAGATCCTAAATCTGTCGTAAGCACTGAAGTCCCAAAGGAGCATTTAAGACTCAATAGTACCAACTAACAAACTACAACCCCACGTGGATCAGGCCACGACCAATGAGGGCTCCTATCAGTAGTATCAGCCAACAAACTACAACCCTACGTGGATCAGGCCACGACCAATGAGGGTTCCTATCAGTTGGTTGACAAAGTATCAGCTCCAAGTACCGTCGTCTTAGAAACCTCATAACTTTCTCAATACTGATCCAAAAGTCCTCAAATAAAAGCCAAACATTCACAAAACAAAGGATGTAACAACAAAGTCATTTTTGCTTGTTACACCATCATTGATTTGTACGCAGAGTCGATCGAAAATTGATCAATTTTTTGCGTGCGGGCATTGATTAAGTGAGACAGCAATGCCTGGACGCATGGCGATCCAATGCCGTGGAAGGACTAGGGTAGTTGTCTGAGAGGAAAGACGCGAGGGCAGCGGGAGCCGCGTGGCTATCTCCAGGAAGACCTGCATGGAGGGAGACAGAGGGTAAGAAGAAAGGTTCATAGGGAAAACACACACACACACACACGCACATACACACACAACAACAACAGCAGCAGCACCAGCACCAGCACCAGCACCAGCAGCACCACCACCACCAGCAGCAGCACCACCAGCACCAGCAGCAGCACCACCACCAGCAGCACCACCACCAGCAGCACCAGCAACAACAACCAAAACTAAGAAGGAAAAAAGGGAACGCATACACACATACACGAAGGGGCTAAAAGAAAAAGTAAGAAGAATACATTACACACGGAAAAACAAAAAAGAAAAAGAAAGAAAGAAAAAAGAAATGAATTTATGATTGACCCTGAATCGATTGTTGGGAGCTTAGAAGCCCCTCCTGGCCTTTCTTCATTTAATTAAACCCTTCATTTGTTTCTTTGTCTTGCAGCCGTTCAAGGCGATCGTGGTATTTCTTTTTCTTTTTTTTTTGTAGATACGGTACATGCCGTCCACTCCCTACGTTCGGCCGGCCCTCTGGCGGCTAAGTACGGTGAGTTGTGGTATGATGTTTGGGCCTCGATCATGCTGCATGCCGACTAAAGTTATTCCCTTACCGCCAGTTTTATGTACACCGATTTTCTCGATTCCAGTTCTCAAATTCTCAAGTTCTCAGAGGGCGCCACGCCCGAGATTAATTAAGAGGTACCTTGCATGAAATTAAATAGAAGATTGTCCAGGCTCACACGCCAGCCCCTGTGGGCAAGCCACCTCCCCCCAAGAGGAAGGGGCGTTTTGCTGAGTAGTGTAGTTAGGATTTTCTAGACTAGCTAGCTTAGAGTTAGATTAGTTCGCTTACGCGGCTTCTCCCATCCCCGCCCATCCAGCAAGGAATATGTGCTACATGATCTCCCACCTTTAAGACCCCGGCGGACAAGATTTCTTTTCTCAGACGCCGCAAGCGGCTCGAGAAGACTCTCTTCACCCTTGATGACGACCTGACCCTGGCGCAGCAACAACGGCGACGGGAGCTATGGCCGACCTACCTCCAGCTCCGGCAGACCAAGGCGGGCCAGCCGGTGTACTGGAAGGGGCGGCCATCTACGTCGGCCACAAGCCCTGGCAGGCGACCCCCCCCCCCGCGGCCCCAGCGACTCCAGACGCCCCAGCTTAGGGGAATACAGCAGTAGTAGTGCAGAATAGATAGACCGTGGCCATGTACATGTACGCCTCCTAGAGGCACTATCCTAGCTAAGCCACGCGCTTTCCTTAATCATGTACATGTGTGCCTATGATGAGCCACACCCCAGATGATGCCTAGCTTTATTTAGTTATGTTGTGCCCATGCAGGGAGTAACTCTCTGCTGAGACGCCATGCCCTAGCTTCTTTGTATAGCTATGCTGCTCTTCCCCCCCATGACAGGCTCCCCCTTCGCTGGGCATAGCTTGAAGATCATGGGGATGCAAGTGCCCTGGTGCACCTAGAGCAAGGGTCCTTTACATCCCCACCCTTGCAGGAAGTAGCTTAGGATGTATGATAGGCCATATGCCCCCCTCTCAAGGGCTGTGTGCTACATATACTCCCAACGGAGTTATGTTACAATTCAATTCAATTCAATTCAATGATCTCCCAACGGAGGCATTAAAAAAATAAAAATAAATTATAACATTCCTCCGTTGGGAGATCATGTAGCACATATTCCTTGATGGATGGGTGGTGTGGGGGAAGCCGCGTAATCGAACTAACCTGTAACGACTAAAAAATGATCATCAACATCATCCACAGTCCAATATGAAAGATCTTTTACCTGGGTTGCTTTCTTGAGTTGCAGAACTTCAAGTATCCGAGCAACGTTGAGATGGAAATTCCACAGCCCGTGATTTAGGGAATCACAACCCCTTGTAGACACAAAGACAAGCTCGTGTATAGACGACCTCTGTGGAACTGAAAGACGTCTATCGCCAAGGGGTTTTATGAGTGGACAACAAAGACAAGCTTTATTATACCATGATGGATCAAACCAACGCTCAAACAACAATGGCGACCCCACGTCCTTGATATCAACGTGTTGGTCGAACTTGCTCCAACCTTAGCCTGAAGAGAACCAATCAGAAACATGGAATTCTATACAAGATCTTCGTATCCATCCTGATCACACAAAACAGAACAACACCACACACAGCCTGGCAGAATCTTCCCATGAGATCCTAAATCTGTCGTAAGCACTGAAGTCCCAAAGGAGCATTTAAGACTCACTAGTACTAACCAACAAACTACAACCCCACGTGGATCAGGCCACGACCAATGAGGGCTCCTATCAGTAGTACCAACCAACAAACTACAACCCTACGTGGATCAGGCCACGACCAATGAGGGTTCCTATCAGTTGGTTGACAAAGTATCAGCTCCAAGTACCGTCGTCTTAGAAACCTCATAACTTTCTCAATACTGATCCAAAAGTCCTCGAATAAAAGCCAAACATTCACAAAACAAAGGATGTAACAACAAAGTCATTTTTGCTTGTTACATATCTCCCCCTCAGAACTGGACCTCCCAGGTCCAATAGCCAACTCTTGAAGGCAGAGGAACATTGAACACATTGCTATGGAAATCCACCATCTCTTGGGAAAAGCAGATGGGTTTTTACATCCCTGGAAACAGGGCCTCCTATCTCATAAACATCTAGTCACAGGTCTCTACAGCAGACAAGTCACTACCTTATCTACTATAAGTCCAGATAAACACATCAAGGTCTTCCATTCAGCATCCTGGAACCTGGAACTCTGGACTGGAACATCAGAACTGGACTGGAGCTCCCCCCCCATCATCCATCCTGGAATCCCCCCTCACACCACAATCCAAAGCACCTTCCATGCTCTTCCATCATCCTTCCCCATCCTCTTCCTTCTCAGCTCTGTTCTTCACAGGCTATACCAATCCCCATTCACACCATCCTTGCCCTTGATCCCAAACAAGGGAAACTGCTCCACCCTGTGAACCAATTCTGGCCAGTTCCTGCTGACCTGCAGCACCATGCACGTCTCAGCAGCCCCTGCTGCCATCTGAGCCACATAACGCAGGCATGTCCCTGGGTAGGAGAGAAGCACCACAGACTGGCTCTCAGGATCCATCACCCAAGTAGAAGACGTCCTGTGCCTGCTCACCCATGACCTGTACGCCCACCAGAACTGGAGAAAGGTCTTGACCACTGACCACTTAGCACCTATCACCCTCAATGGGGTCAGACGAACCTTGAGCTCCATGGTGTACTTAGGCAACCCTGGGCTGCAGAAAAGGTTGGATGTCTCCAAAGGAAAACACCCCTTGACCGAGCTGGAAGAAGAAGGAGCCAAGTCAAAGTCCCCTGCTGAACTGACAACTCCAACAACTCCATGTAGGAGGCCTCACCCATGCTCACTGGCTTGAACTGCGTGAAGGCTCCCTTCAAAGCCTCAGGCAAGATGGTCAACATATCCTGCCCCTCTGCAGGTCTCATGTCAATCTCAGGTCCTGGAGTCAAGGTGAACATCCTGTGCAACAGGTGGGCCACAAAAGGAGAGCCAATCTCGTACAGGCTGGTGTGCAACTGAGACAAAACCTCCTCCACATAACCCTCAGGGCTCACTTCCCCCTCCTCCCTGTTAAGGACAGCCAATGCCTTGGCCAGCGTCTCACAATGCTCACAAGGTCCCGTGCACTTCCTGTGATCCACATAGGCCACCACATTCTTGACAGGTACCACATGACGAGGAATCTGAATGATGGGAGTGCTGCTGGAGCTGAGAGCTATGTTAACACCACTCCCCATCTGGGGCTGGGACAAGGACAACCCCTGAAGAAGCTCCTGGAGCTTATCCTGCTTGGAGATCACTGAATGCAAGAGCTTATTAATGGCATCCATCTGCTGACCCCTCCTAAGGTCACGCCTGACAATATTGTCAAACAGGGATTCCACATAACTCATGGGGATGGGGGCCTCTGGAAGCATACCCGTGACCCCTTCCTCCGTGGTGACGCCCAGGCCCAAGTTGGGGTACGTGAACTCCTCCTCTGGACATCTGGGACCACACAGCATGCACGAAGAAACCATTCGTTAGTCCTGAGATATAGGAAGGGGAGCAGTGGTTTTCACCACCTCAGTATACCAAGAAGGAAGAGTGAGCCCCTTCTGTTGGCAATACTCCTGGACCACCTCATGGCAGTGAGTTAAGTCAGACAACCACAGCCATGTGGCAGTAGACTCTAACTCTCCTTTCCAGTGCACCTTAAACTGCAGCTGCTTGGTCCTACCCTTTCCTTTGACTCTGTGAGCCACCAGCTGCTCCACTTCATATATCCTCTCCCCCTCAGTATCCAGCTCATATGGTAATGGAGCAGAAAGGCGTCCCTGCAAGGTGTTGCGTTTATACAGCTTGAGTTGGGCCAGGTGAAACACATTAGTTTTAAGCCTCCAGTGGGAAGGCACCTGGACTTGAACTACAGTTCCATAGTGGAAGGTGTCCAGGACAGGGTAAGGTCCCAACCACAAGGGTTGCAGTTTCCTGCATTGCTCCTTTTCAGGTAGCACACGATTAGCCTCCAAGAGCACCAGGTCACCAGGAGCCACAAAGGTGTGTGTAGCCAACATCTGTTGCCAAGCATTGTTTAAATACTTGTCCTGTGCATGCAACATCTGAGCAGCAACCATACTGTGAGCTTCCTGGAAGGATGCTATCAGCTGGTGGATAGAGGTTAGGCGTCTTCTGAAGGGGCCTTCAGCATCCCTGTCAGGTAACTCTAGGTCAAATGGAGTCAAGGGGCACTGGCCATGGCAAATGACAAATGGAGACATTTGGTGAGGAGCCAGGGGTGAGTTGTTGATGGCAAACTCTATGAAGGGAAGTTTCTTGTCCCATTCCTTGTTATCATGGGTACAATAGTGCTTCTGGCATTCCCGTACAATACGGTTCAGCCTCTCCACAGCCCCCGTGCTGGCACACCTGTATGCTACTCCAAAGGCCAACTTAGTGTCCAGGATGTCAAAGAAGGACTTCCAGAACCCAGACATCCACAAGGGATCCTGGTCAGTGATGATTACACGTGGCATGCCATGCAGTCTGTACACCTCCTTCATGAACAACTCTACACACTGGGCAGCTGTGAGATGGGCATTGCAGGGGATGAGATGGCACATTCTAGACAGCCTGTCCATCACCACCAGTATCCTGTCATTGCCAGCATCAGAAACAGGCAAGCCACAAATGAAGTCCATGGTCACACTGATCCAGGGTCGGAGGGGAATAGGCATTGCCATAGGAAAGGTGGGCACAGCCTGAGTCCTAACCTTATTCCTTTGGCATGAGTCACAGGAAGCCACATAGGCTTTGATATCACGAAACATGCCAGGCCACCAAAACCTCTCTTGTACTTCATGGAGAAGCTTAGCATACCCAGGATGACACGCAGTCACGTCGTCATGGAAGCAATGCAACACAGTGGGAATGGCCATTTCTGGCACATAGACCTTCCTGGTCACTACATGATCTGCATCCTGAGTGTGGACATAAAGGACTCCCTCCCAGTACTCCACAGGCCTGTTACCAAAGCTTCCTTCCTGAATGGCCTTAGTGGCCAGGTCCTCAGTTTTAGTGAAGGCCTTAATCACGTCCAGCAGGGCAATACTCATAGGGTTAGGCAGGACTAGCTGTTTGCCAGGTCCTATAAGGGCTGCAGCTGCAGCACCTCACCCTCCTGCAGGTGACTAGTGACTAGATGCTTGGATGACAGAACATCAGCCACAGGTGTACGTGACTTCCCCTAATGATCTCAGCTGCCAATCCTCTAGATTTGGACAGCATCCCTGGCTCCAGTATCCACTTCCTGGGCCGTCCCCTCCCCCTCCTAGGACTCTCTGTGCTTGATTGTGTTGTGAGAGTGGGCTGGCTACCATCAGGACCCTCCCTAAGACTGCCCTGCAGTGACTGATCCCCACCCTGGACGCCTGTCGACCCTGGGACAGAGCCCTGGTCAATGAGCATCTCGTGACTAAAGCTAGCCTCTACAGGGGGTAGACTCAGCTTGGAGGTTTGCTGGTTAGCTGCCTGTGCCCTTGTGACAGCACCACACTCTACCACAGAAATCATGGCAGCACAAATATCCAGATCCTCGTGAAATGTTCCCATCAGATCCCTTCTCCTAGAGAGGGCGTCTGGCACCACATTCTGTGAGCCTGGGACATACTGCACAGAGAAAGGATAGAATCCCCCTAGGTACTCCATCCACCCAGCCATCCTCTTACTCATCCTACTCTGTTCTAGCACATGCACCAAGGGCCTGTGGTCAGTCATCAATGTGATAGACTCTTGCCCTAGCCCATCAGTAGCACTGCTAGCCACAGAAAACTGAGCTCCTTTCAACAGATGCTGGGTGGTCCCACGCGGAATGGGGTAGATTTTTGCAAGAAAAAAACGCTAATTTCAATCGTCCGAAAACCGGACATTGCGCCGAAATTCTTGCCGAAAATTTGGCAGCCGAGCGAATTTTTCGCCCGACGGACTTTGCGCCGAAATTTTGTGTCTGCCGTGCTTCGAACTCAACCGACTCCTGCTGTTGCGTGCACTTTGTCCGATGCCTGCAGGCCACGCACGAATTTTGCGACCGAAATATGACGACTAGACAAGTTTATCGACGACCTACATCGATCTATTGCCACTTTTGAAGTCCTTGGCTTGCTAGCAGCTATTGATTATCAATGCCGGGAACAAAATTGCCGAAAGTTTTTATTGAATCAGTACATATATGTGCACATGTCCGTAATTTTATCATTCGCAATTTTGACATTGTCGGAGTATTTGACAACTTAGGCATTGCGCCTAGAAAAAGGTGCCCCATCCGTCGATGTCAAAATCGCCGAAGGAGTACACTCCCTGGTACTGGTCTCCCCTGTAGTTGGGAGGCTCGCCTGTATACATTTTGGTGTTCCACTTGGCCCCGCCGTTCTCCGCAGCAGCCAGGAACTCCTGCTGGGCCTCGGCCCTCAGGCGCATCATTGATACATTGGGAGAGCCCGGAATTTCCGTGCTCTCCACCACCACTCTCGCCTGATTGTCAGGCACGCATTGGTAAGCAGGGTTCAAATCTGAATCGGGTGGCACCAGATCGATCATGCCATTGCCGAACGCAATGACACCTGCACCCCACTGTGCAGAAGGTCCGAGCAACTCTACATCAATTCTGATGTTTGCAGCGTGCTCATTTTTGTCGACCATCACATAGGTATGCTGAGAACCGAAAATATTGCTCTGCTCCATTTGTGACAGTGTTAAATTTCGGCAAGGTTGGCTGCTTGCAATCGACAGGAAATTGGTGACCCCGACAGCCAGACGCGCAAGGGTTATAACTGCAGGTAGAACCCAAAATTTGTCGATAAGGAGTAATGGAAGGGCACGACCACCAGTCACTAGTATTCGCTTCACCGGACACCTTTTTCAGCTTCCGGATAAAATTCAGCAAGAGCAGCGGCGATTAGATACTAAATATTGCGTTATTGGTTCGTACCGTACCCAGACAAAAATTGTACTAGTGACGCAATTGTACTAGGCGGAATGACAACTGCGCCCGGCAAATAAGTATTTATTGCTCCAACCCCACACCTAACTTGTTCCGGAGCTGTTCGAAGCGAAGAGCAATGGAAGGGATCGGACCCGAGCCAGATTTGAGTGCGGAACATGATGGCTGGCCTACCTCACTCCGAACATTAAGGTGGACCCGGGTTCGAATCCTGTCAGTGCTATTCGCTTCGAACAGTTCCGGAACGATTTTTTTTGTGGGGGTGGAGCAATAAATTCTCGACATGCAGAAACAAATGTCGAATAGATTGTGCAAAAAAATATCGAAATCCTTATCATTATTTAAATATACAGCATAAAATTATGTTGCAGTAAAAAATAACTGTTAATTGAAGGCCGCAAAAAATTATCAACTACCCTTAAACTTGACCTCAGAAAGATCTCGAAAAATATATACAATATATGCGGCCACCTTTTTACACCCTACTGAAGCCCCACTCTAAAGATATAATACGAGCCGAAACTAGGGCGTCGTCTACCCGCAGCGAGACCCCAATTTCTTGTTTAAGTCGGTGCCGGCCCCTCCGGGGCTTCATCCTTGATCACCAGCGCAGTAAGCCACTTGTCGAGCTCCTTGCTCATCCTGATGTCGGCACACATTCCGTCGCTGCGCACGCGTGCTTCTAGCCGGAGAGCCGGAGCGACGCAGAGATAGCAATTCACAAGCTCGGGCTGGCGTGACGGTGGCCAATCCTCAACGTTGAGCGTGAAATGCAGGGGGTCATGCTTATCCCGCTTCCAAATCCGAACGGGAAGAATGCCGTTCCCGGCGAGGAACAGCTCCTTCTCCCGTCCGTTCCGGCCCTCGACCCACCTCTCGAAGTTCTCGTCTAACACGATCGGCCCGGCTTCGCTTACAACCTCAGCCAACCAGAACGGGTGGATGGGATCGTGATCCGTGTCCTTGTCCGATGGAACTGCCACATAGTCGTGGAGTCTCATCTGCCGGCCCATCGCCTCCCGCTTGTCCTTCAGCTGCTCCCCCCGCGTCACCATGCGAACCGGAGGGTTGGGCTGGCTCGGTGGCAGCAAACGGACAGTTTTCATCGAGCTTCCTGCATCATTGAACTCGATGATAAACGACCACTCGCTTAGACATCCCTCAAACCGCCCAGCCAAACAGGGCGGACAGTAGCAGGAATAGCGCCTAATCATCAAAAGGCCAGGGTCGGACTTGTCCAGTCGCCACCAATGCGCCTTCTTGATGCCAGGCACCTCCTCCACCTCCGCGCGTCGGCCGGACTCGACGTCCTGTCATCAAATAGTTAGGACAAAAAGAATACCGTTCAATTAGCAAAATTGACCAAAAATCAATAAAACAGGGTATAGCTGCAGAGAGACCCCTTAAAAAAAAAATTAACGACAAGACATCAAGTGATCAAAATTCGACACAGGGTATAGCTGCAGAGAGACCCCATTCGAATCATAATAACAACGTACGACAAGATATCAAGTGATCGAAATTCGACACAGGGTATAGCTGCAGAGAGACCCCATTCGAATCATAATAACAACGTACGACAAGATATCAAGTGATCGAAATTCGACACAGGGTATAGCTGCAGAGAGACCCCTTCATACCGAAGAACAAGCGAAATTTCATACCTAAAAGAAAAGCAACCCATGACAGTATATAGGGTCTCTCTGCAGAGATACCTTTATTGGGTTTGAATTTTTATAGAACAGCGGCAGTTGACGTCTTAAAACCTGAAATAACACACAATTCCGTACCGGGGGTAAAAGGAAGAAGTGGCGAGTGACGTTCTCGGCCCGCGCGCGGGCCGACTCCCTGCTCGATGTCTTGCCGCCCTGCCAGTTCTGGTTCAAGTAGGCGACTAGCTGGTGGGTCTCAAGTATGTGCTGGTTTTCGGGAATCCTCTGCATTTCCCTCAAGACGCACTTGCACTTCGCTCCTTGACCATCCACCTCCCCCTTCCCATGCTGCTCCCCCATGTAGTGGAACTCAAAGGCCTGCAGGTCGGGATCCCCCATGAGCAGACCGTTAATCTGGTTAATCACGTACCTGGACTTAAACTGCACCGCGCAGTTGTCCGAGCACATGTACAGGTTTCGCACCTCTACCCCTACTTCTACCCGCAGGGTTTCCAGAATCTTGCGAAGAGCGTATACGAGTGCGCGCTCGCCCCGCTTGATACTGGAATCCCCCAGGAAAAAGAAGACGCGCTTTTCCAGCTCGCCGTTGAGCCGATAACGCACGATCATGGGCATCAGGATGTGGCTGCGCTTGTGGAAGTACTGCGACTGCAGTTGGACGTAGCTGCTGTTCTCGTAGTTCTCGGCCCAGTCGCCGTGCACGAGCACGTCCCCCTCTCTCAGATTCTTCTCCCGATCCTTGATTGTATCCGCCTGCGACCAGGCCGTAAAGCAGTGCACGGTGAACTTGTCCCACATCTTAAGAATCTCGTCCCGCAGCTCAGCTGGGGTGGACCTCATTTGGACTTGCTCGGGCCGCTTCACCTTCTTCGCCGCCCTGCCATCGGTCTCGCCCTGTTTCGCAAAGGTCCGCAGACAGTTTCGATTTGCAATAAAATCGCATTTCGATAAGATAACTGCAACTCACAAAGGGTCTCGCTGCAGCTATAGGTCACAAAAAAAAAAGTCAACAACATATTAACGGAGAAATAAAATCGAAACCAACTCACATTCACCCGTCGGGTCACAGTCTGCTCCACCATCTCGAACTTGAACCAATTCAGAATCTCCGTGGAATTCTTGTCCCGATCACACTGCACCCAGTTATTATGGATGCCGCATGATTCCTCAGGACAGAACCCCTCCACACACGCCATCTTCAGTATGCGGTGAACCCTCTCCGTCCTCGGCACCCCATCTTCGTCCTCCACCAGCCTCTCAGAAATGTCGAGGTCTTCCAGGTCCCGTCCCCGCCATTCATCTTCCCCCTCCCCCTCTTCCATCCCCCCGCCCATTCCGCCCCCTTCACGCAGCCCGTTATCCCTGCCGTCAGTCTCGGCGGACACCGGGCAGTGAAAGTGCTTGATCCAGTCCGTCGAGTGAATGGCTTTCCACATTCCGCAAGTACCGTCCGGCTCTCTGTACTTGGAGCATCCCGCACACTCCGCGCCACACTTGCAGTTCTTGCCGTGGTTCGCATTGCAGTGCTTGGTCCACGCCCCCATGGCCGACTGCATGGTGACGTGCTTCTCACACGCGCACAGGTTCCTCTCCTTCCACTTGCCCTTGATGCAATCGGGCGCGTATTTGCAGAAGGTCGTGTAGCCCACGTGAATGCCCACGTCCTTATCATACTGGTTACTCCTTTTGTTCCAGTACGCATGCTTTTCGAGAAAGTGATTGTACATGTCCTCCTTGGAGGTCATGTAATAGCGCGCTCCCTCAACGGCGACGAGCACCCCGCGATTGCCACGACCCTCCCTGCTGTAAGTGCGCTTGACATCCTTCATCTGGGAGGAGGCGCGCGACTCATCATCGTGCATCCACGCGTCCACTATCGCGTCAATCACGAATTGCGGCAAAGGGCGCCCCTTGCGAGCCTGCGCGTGTCTGAGGTAGTCCAACTTCTGCTGCCTTCGTATCGCGCGAATTCCGCGAATCTTCTTGGCGTCCATCCCCGTCAGGTTCTCCAACTCCGCGGCCGAAAACTCCTTCTCCAAGTCGTCACCACAGTAAAGCGTGGACATCAGCACCATCCTGACGTCTCTGTCTGCGTCGCTTTTGGTCAGACCATCAAAAAAGCCGTTAATCCGAGCCACCCAGAACCTGTTCAGTTCTGCCATCCGCTCCTGATTGTAAAGCTTTTTCGCCTCCTCATGATACTTCCCGTGACCTAGTTCAGCGGCCCTAGAGTTAAAGCCAGCAATCATCTGGTCGAAAGCCGGCCCCCGCCCCTCGGGTTTTGTCATCGCCTGAGCCGCTTCAAACGCCTGGTCAGCGAAATATTCCCCAATAACCCTCTTTGATTTCGAGTATTCTCCCGGCCGCTTGACTTCCTTGGCTTCAGGCTGCGCTGGATTCTGGTTCTCATCTCCGAAAACCCTTTTTGCGCCAGTTGACTGCTTCGTCCCGGTGTTCAACTTAATTGCACTGAATCCTGGACGACCGGACGCAAGGGCGAAAACTCCCACCCGTTCGCGTGCTGCATGCCATGACGACCGGCACAACGAAATCCATGCAAATCGAGTATCGTTGGGAAAAGCGACAATTACAGACAAAGTTCGAAAGTGTATCATTTTTTACCACGATTGGGGTCTAGCTGCAGCTAGACCCTTAGAGGGGCTTTTTCCGTTAGACGAAAAGATTACCTGATGTGGTGAACTTAGCATACCCCGACCAAGATTGGGGTCTCGCTGCAGCTAGACCCTTCATTGCGGCGTGCGATTGTTAAATCACAGACTTCTGATTCATTAATTTTATAGCAACCATAAAGAGGGTCTAGCTGCAGCGAGACCCTTGAATTTAAGCTATTGCTTGTGGTTGTAAATGGTCTAGCTGCAGAGAGACCCCAATAAGGACGAAAAGATTTCAGGTTTTCCTCACCTTCGCGGCTCATTCTCTTATTAGTTCTCCCAGAACACTCAGATACCTGCATGGCGAGAATAACAAAAATAACACAGTAGCATTGATAAAATTGTTTATCAGAAAATATATATTAAAAATATAATTACTTACAGCAGAGTGAAATCACTCAAACCAAAGCAAACGCCCAGCTATAAACCTATATACAGAGCCATGTCAAAGCTCTATACTACGATAAGACCAATGGAAACGCCTAACGGGAGGAACCTAATAGCCCTGCTGCACCGCAAAATCAGCCCGCGTACGGCGGAGCATGATGTCAGCCATGGCCCGAGTCAGCGCCACCGACAAGCGCTGACGCCAATATGACGTCCAGGTCCGCGCCGACCATGGGGCCCGCTGGCCCTCCAGGTCCAGCCGGTCCTCCCGGAGCCGGCAACACTCCTTGAAGAAGGCGGAGGTCAGGGGCCCCATGGCCCCAAACTCCTCCAGGACAAAGGGCCCGACGTCGCCGTAGGCCAGGAGCTTGGCCCGCTCCGCCCGGTCCGCCGTGTAACCTGCCGTGAGGGAGGCCCCAGCCACGTGGCTAAGAGCCAAGGGCCGCGCCACCGAAACGTCAATAAGCAGATGCCGGCCACCCCCCTCAAAGTCCAGCACCACGATGTCAGGCCGGTGGTTGGGGGAATAGAAGGCAGCGCCATCCGCATCCTCGGACCGGATGTTCGCGTGGGGGAAAACCGACCGAATCATGGCGAGCACCACCGTCAGGAGGACAGTGTGCAAATACAAATACCAATTCTGATTCTGTTGGCCCCCCATGCAGGCAAGGTAGTGAGTCCCCGTGGGATCCAGCGGCTGCCCACAGCTACCACAAGGCCGCCCGGCCGGAACAAGAGGCTGCGGGGCAAATAGCTGGTGCCGGAGCGCCACCGAGTAGTGGCTGGGAGCCAAGGCGAATGGGGGGGCCATGGGAAGAGCACGAAGGTACGCCGAGCCCACACTCCGCAAGGAAAGCGAGAACAGCCACGCACGTCCCTGGGCGTTGAGGTCCGCGAAAAGAGCAATCCAATCAGCCGTGTGCAGAATACCCGCGTAGGTTTTCTGGTGTTTATCGATGACGCGAGCAGGGAATGCGGCGGGAGATTGAACGGAGGCGACCGAGGGAGTGCCGCGAGGGAGGTGGCGCTGTACCGCCTGAGCGGCACGGACGGGAGAACAGGCCTGCTGGATCTCAGCATAGGCCTCCTGGATGGCGGTGACGAAGGGCAAAGGGCTGCTGGGGTCCAGGAGGTCAGGCGCTGCTGTTGCCAAAAGGGGCAGGAGCCGGCAGCTTTCCGCCCACGACTGAGCGACGGAGCCCAAAAATGCTGCTGGGGCCAGCCGGGCGGCACGAGTCAGACCGCAGCCACCCATCCGTGCAGGCAGGGAGGCAATGCGAATAGCATGTGGCGGGAGGTCGGGGCCCGGGACCAGCTGCGCCAAGGCCGACTGGATGCGTTCGTCGTGGCCCTCGGCGGCCAGCCGGACCTGAGCCGGAAGAGCGCCCCGGAGCCAGTGAACGACGCGAGGGTGAGCGCAAAACCACAGAAGCAGACCCTTGGTCTGCGAATCATGAAGGCGCGCAATCAAGGGCAGTACCTCAGTGCGTGCCTCGAGGGCGGCCCGCAGAGCATCGATGACAAACGCGGGGTCGCCAACCGGAACGCCGAGGACATCCAACCCATGGAGGCGCTCGTCCCGGCCCAAGAGCTGGGGCGGAAAGCCGGAGCAATCACCTTGGGGCGAGTACACCGCGCACTTGGCCAGGGTCAACTGGAGGTTGATGTCGGCCACCGCGGTCTGCAGTGCCAGCAGAGCCGCGGTGGTGTCCGGCACAGGGCCCAGAAGGTAGATATCATCCAAGTAGGCCTGAATAGCGACCGCCGGGTGGGCAGCATGGACCGCTTGGAGGCAACCCTGGAGGGGGGCGGCAAAGTACAGAAAATATATATACTAATTACAGTATATTTTGCAAAAGATTTTATAATATATTGTGAATAGCATGGTTAAATTCCACATACTTTAATAATATGGTATGTTAAAGTATATAGAATCATTATTTAGTATATGATTTACAAGAAAAAGTGGTATAGACTATTATTATTATATAGTTCGGCAATCTATGATAGTAAGACATACCGGATGTCAGGTTTATCAGCGGCCTCCAGGGCTATAGCGTCTCGCTGCAGCGTGACCGTTTGGTGCTATGACTGATTTCAGTAGATGTGCAGAAAAAAATTTATTTCCATGACCACACCAGGAATCGAACCCAGAACCTCATTGAACATTTCTGCATGGTAACGATGTCAGCCAAACATCCGAATGTTCCCAGGTAAATGGGCTGGAGGTCGTCTCTTTTTATACCTGCGGCCACAAGCACGGGTGACGGCATATTGGATGTCGTCCAATCCGCTAGCTTGGTTCCAAAAGATGGGATCGAGCTTTTGCACCAGCGCCGCGCTTCCAGTTTTCAGTTCCGTGGGGAGGAACGAGGATGCCACGTTTCCAATTTTTTCAATACCGTTCAGCCCTGTGACGCCGCGTCCGGTTTGCGAATTGCGACCGTCCCATCGCCCATCGAAAAAGAAGCGCAGCCGCAGAGAGACCCCATAGCTAATAGTAACCAGCTGCAACCGTTTGCATGCTACCTGCTTTTTTACATTGAACATCGCTTTGCTACCTGTGCATAACGAAAGGAAATCGGTCTTCAAGCAATTAAGGCAATCGGTCTTCATTTTCCCGCATAAAGAAAAAAGGTGAGCTTTTGCCGCATCGTGGATGGTAGGCTGACTAAAATTGTTCTATCAAAAACGGCAACTAAACAGCGCATGCACGCCGACGACACAGTTAGCCAGCTGGGCGAAGACATGTCCTTGCTGCCATCGCAAGAAACTCTATGTTGCAGCAAGAGTGATAAAAATGTCTGGCTTCCTTCTTTTCGTTGCTAGCGAAACCCTGCAGACATCTCGGTAGAGTCAGCTAAGCCGATCCTAATCCACATCTGGCATCCATCCCTTTAGTCTAGTTGCCATGGAGCGTTTCTTGGTCTCGCACATGTCGATCATGGTGGTGCTAGGCTTTCACTTGGGTCACCCTTTCCATGTTTGCTATGCCTTTGGTCTGGTTAGGTTGTAGGTGTAGATGTGCACATACTGCATTTGCTGCGTTTCTAATCGGTGCTCCTGTTTGATGCTTTTTTTCCCCTTCATATCGTTTCGACGTTTGCATGCTACCTGCCGGATTATAACATCGGACGTTGCTACCTGCCTGCATAACGATAGTTTGCAAGAAATCTTCATTTTGCCGAAACACAAAAAAAGGTGATCTTTTGCCGCAACGTGGATGGTAGGCTGACTAAAATTGTGCTGCTACGTATCAATACATGTGGGGGGGTGCTGCTACGTATCAATACATGTGGGGGGTGCTGCTACGTATCAATACATGTGGGGGGGTGCTGCTACGTATCAATACATGTGGGGGGGTGCTGCTACGTATCAATACATGTGGGGGGGTGCTGCTACGTATCAATACATGTGGGGGGTGCTGCTACGTATCAATACATGTGGGGGGGTGCTGCTACGTATCAATACATGTGGGGGGGTGCTGCTACGTATCAATACATGTGGGGGGTGCTGCTACGTATCAATACATGTGGGGGGGTGCTGCTACGTATCAATACATGTGGGGGGGTGCTGCTACGTATCAATACATGTGGGGGGGTGCTGCTACGTATCAATACATGTGGGGGGGTGCTGCTACGTATCAATACATGTGGGGGGGTGCTGCTACGTATCAATACATGTGGGGGGGTGCTGCTACGTATCAATACATGTGGGGGGGTGCTGCTACGTATCAATACATGTGGGGGGGTGCTGCTACGTATCAATACATGTGGGGGGTGCTGCTACGTATCAATACATGTGGGGGGGCTGCTACGTATCAATACATGTGGGGGGTGCTGCTACGTATCAATACATGTGGGGGGGTGCTGCTACGTATCAATACATGTGGGGGGTGCTGCTACGTATCAATACATGTGGGGGGTGCTGCTACGTATCAATACATGTGGGGGGTGCTGCTACGTATCAATACATGTGGGGGGGCTGCTACGTATCAATACATGTGGGGGGTGCTGCTACGTATCAATACATGTGGGGGGTGCTGCTACGTATCAATACATGTGGGGGGTGCTGCTACGTATCAATACATGTGGGGGGGCTGCTACGTATCAATACATGTGGGGGGGTGCTGCTACGTATCAATACATGTGGGGGGGTGCTGCTACGTATCAATACATGTGGGGGGGTGCTGCTACGTATCAATACATGTGGGGGGGTGCTGCTACGTATCAATACATGTGGGGGGTGCTGCTACGTATCAATACATGTGGGGGGTGCTGCTACGTATCAATACATGTGGGGGGTGCTGCTACGTATCAATACATGTGGGGGGGTGCTGCTACGTATCAATACATGTGGGGGGTGCTGCTACGTATCAATACATGTGGGGGGTGCTGCTACGTATCAATACATGTGGGGGGGTGCTGCTACGTATCAATACATGTGGGGGGTGCTGCTACGTATCAATACATGTGGGGGGTGCTGCTACGTATCAATACATGTGGGGGGGTGCTGCTACGTATCAATACATGTGGGGGGGTGCTGCTACGTATCAATACATGTGGGGGGGTGCTGCTACGTATCAATACATGTGGGGGGGTGCTGCTACGTATCAATACATGTGGGGGGGTCTGCTACGTATCAATACATGTGGGGGGTGCTGCTACGTATCAATACATGTGGGGGGTGCTGCTACGTATCAATACATGTGGGGGGGTGCTGCTACGTATCAATACATGTGGGGGGGTGATGCTACGTATCAATACATGTGGGGGGTGATGCTACGTATCAATACATGTGGGGGGTGATGCTACGTATCATTTATTTATTCATGCCATCACCCCCCACATTTAATTATTAATGCCATCACCCCCCACATTCATTTATTCATGCCATCACACCCCCACATTCTTTTATTCATGGCAGCACCCCCCACATTTATTTATTCATGCCATCACCCCCCACATTTAATTATTAATGCCAGCACCCCCCAACATTCATTTATTCATGCCATCACACCCCCACATTCTTTTATTCATGGCAGCACCCCCCCACATTTATTTATTCATGCCATCACCCCCCACATTCTTTTATTCATGCCAGCACCCCCCACATTTATTTATTCATGCCATCACCCCCCACATTTTATTCATGGCAGCACCCCCCACATTTATTTATTCATGCCATCACACCCCCACATTCTTTTATTCATGGCAGCACCCCCCCACATTTATTTATTCATGCCATCACCCCCCCACATTTAATTATTAATGCCAGCACCCCCCAACATTCATTTATTCATGCCATCACACCCCCACATTCTTTTATTCATGGCAGCACCCCCCCACATTTATTTATTCATGCCATCACCCCCCCACATTTAATTATTAATGCCAGCACCCCCCCACATGCATTTATACATAGCATCCCCCCCCACATGTATTTATACGTAGCTTCCCCCCCCACATGTATTTATACGTGGTCGTAAGGGTCTCGCTGCGGGTAGACCCTCGGAATTTTGTTTTTGTATTGACGTTAGGGTCTCGCTGCAGCGAGACCCCAAGGAATGT
This sequence comes from Mesostigma viride, assembly GCA_009746045.1. Lineage (NCBI taxonomy): Eukaryota > Viridiplantae > Streptophyta > Mesostigmatophyceae > Mesostigmatales > Mesostigmataceae > Mesostigma > Mesostigma viride. The sequence goes on from RPFO01001114.1 coordinate 26,095, forward strand.
CAATTTTTCATGTTTTCATGATGGGGGGTCTTTCTTTTCTCACCCTTAAAATGATTTGTTTTTGTATCGGTGTTAGGGTCTCGCTGCAGCGAGACCCCTACGAATGTCGACTTTTAATGTTTGCAAGATGGGAGGGGGCTTTCTTCGCTCACCCTAAAAATTATTTGTTTTTGTTTGACGTTAGGGTCTCGCTGCAGCGAGACCCCAAGGAATGTATACTTTTTTATGTTTGCATGATGGGAGGTTGCTTGTTTACGCTCACCCTAAAAATGATTTGTTTTTGCTTGAAGTGAGGGTCTCGCTGCAGCGAGACGCCAAAGTTTTGCATTAAACTAAATGTCCCTTTTAGAATCCACGAAAGGGTCTAGCTGCAGCGAGACCCTCCCCATCGTTTTTCTGCCGGCGATTCAGATTCTGAATGACATTTGTGAAACTTGCTTTTTTGATATTGTTCTGCAGATGTCGTCCTCCTATTCCGATTCTGTCAAGGCCACTCCCGTTTCACCCAAGATGACGGCGAACACCTCGCCGGACCGAACGGCAACGGAGGAGTTTCCTTCGTTGCAGTTCGGTCCCGTAAAAGATCTTGCGAGGTCCCCCCCCACCGAGTCCCCCTCGCCCTCCAAGTCCAACTTGCCCCCCAGCGAGTTGGACAGAATTATACCCCCCACCTCTCTCGCTGCTGCGTCTCGCGCTCCGTCCCGCTCTCCGCCCCGTAAGTCTCCATCGCCGCCCCCCAAGTCGGCCGGAGCTACTGCGTCCCGCTCGCCGCCCCGCAAGTCCCCCAAGTCCCCCGCAACTGCGACCCGTTCGCCGAACCGCAAGTCCCCCTCTCCGCCCAAAGTTCCCCCCGCTACCGCGTCCCGCTCTCCTTCTCGCAAGTCCCCCTCGCCGTCAACCAAGAACCCCGCAACTGCGACCCGCTCGCCGTCCCGCTCTGCTTCCCCCAAGTCCCGCTCGCCGCCACCCAAGTCCCCCGCTGCTGCGTCCCGCTCGCCGTCCCCCAAGCATTCCAGTTCTAAGCGTAAGCCTGCGGCCGAGTGGGTAGAGGAAGACGACCGCACCAAAGAGCTCAGGAAGCTGAGGAAGTCTATCAGTGAGCTTGTTGAGGAGGACGAGCGCGATCAGACTAACGGGAGGCCTGAAGACCCGGAATCGCCGGTTCGGGAGTCGCGTCAGAAGCGGTTGTCCGATTTGTTAGCAATGGCCGCAAGCTTTGCTGACGAATACGCGGCTCTCGACAAGAAGGACAAGGAGAAGGAGAAGGCGGAGAGGGAGGCCATCGAGAAGGCGGAGAGGGAGAGGGTGGAGAGGGAGGAGAAGGAGAGGCTGGAGAAGGCGGAGAGGGAGGAGGAGGAGAGGGAGTACAAGGAGAAAAAGGCTGCCCAGGAGAAGGAGCACAGGATCCTGGTGGCGAAGCAGAAGGAGGAGGCGAAGAAGAAGACGGAGGCGGCAGCGAAGGGAATTCTTGCGGAGGAGGCCGCTCTTTTTTTGCAGATGCGACAGGAGAGGATGAAGGCGGAAGAGGCCGCGAGGAAGATGGAGGAGGCTGCGAGGAAGGAGGAGGAGGCTGCGAAGGCAGTTGAGGGGGAGAAGGACGAGAACGGGAGCCCACCCCTTCTTCACGAACGATTTTCAGTCGATTATCAGGTATGTTTATTAATGTGAGACGTACATTTTTCAGATGGCTTGAACGGCGTGTGTGTATCGTAGAAAGGGTGGGATTTTATGCCATACATTGATCGTAAGGGTCTAGCTGCGGAGAGACGTTGACCTAGGAGTTAAGGTTGTTGACGACGACGATGTGTGGCCTTTTTTTTACTCTTGTTGTCTGCAGCCCGACACGCTGGCCATTCTGAAACAGTACCTGGCTCAGGCTGAGTCTGAGTCTGGGGTGAGTCGTAAAGCCGAAAAGGGCTTGAGAGGCTTGATCCGCTTTCTTTCGGCCGAGATAGCGTTTGCAGAGAAGTCCGGTGTCGTCGCCAACCGAGTGTCCTCCAGTCAGAACATAATTTGGAAGAACGACCGCTGGGCCGTCTTGCATTGTTCGAAGCCACACAGCGAGCCATTCATGGGAAGAGGGTCGTTGGTGACGACATGTATGAGGTTTTGAAGATCGCGCAGTCGTGCATCCTTAATCTGAAGGAGGATGTCGGACGTTACTTTCCCCGTCGTGCTTTAATATGGTCGACGCTCTTTGATGAGGTTGAAAAGTTCGAGGTCCACATTGGCTTCACATGCATCGAGGCTTCCTATATGGAAACCTTGAAAACCACTGCGTTGCATCAGCTCTTTAAACTCATGACTGGAGATATGAGAGCGGATTCGAGGGCTTCACTGTCGGAAGATGAAGTGTTTGATATTGTCAGGCAAGGATTTGTTGACACGTCCAACAGTGACTATATCGTAATTGTGCCGGGAAGAATGAATGACGTAGGAGGATTGGAGGAGCGCGCACATGAAGTGATCGCGCATTTGGACATGGCAAGAGACCACTTACTGCAATCTTTTGTTAAGTGGCGGACTGACTTTCTTGTCAGCCCGGACGCCAGCCTTTCGCGGGAAGCGGTCGCTTTCTTTTTGGATTGGGCTGGACAGGTGATCCAAAGTTTCCGGCACCGGGAGGACTTCCATGTTATTCAGACATATAAGCCATACCGGGAAGTCGTCCAGGAATGGTTGGATCAAATCTCGTTGGTTGATTGTCTCCAGAGTATCCGAACCAAGACAGACACGGAGTGGTCTGATTTAGAGGCGGGAGGCCATTGGCAGTCCCTCGAGTTGTTCTTCGAGGCGGAATTGAGGCGGCAACTGGAAAAGGAGAGAGCCCATCAAGTGCCGATATGGCCTTTGGGGAAGATTTTGAGGAGGTGGAAGTTCTACGTTTCGGTACGTTAACTTGCCGATATCGTTTATCGATTTGGGTTGTTTCCATTCCCTGAATAGGGCTCTATATGCTGACCAACCTTCATGGTTTGTCCTGTCATATCATGCAGGGGGGCTCCATGCCAGGGGACGTATCGGAGGATTTACCTAATTTGTCAGACTTGGTTGATAAGGTGGGTGCTTGTCCGTCGAGTTTCCACGAGCATCTTACATGGGGTCTAGCTGCAGGTAGACCCTCACCCTTTTATTGAGACTGACATGTTCGGCTAATTTCAACGGTGCCCCCAACCAATCTGTTGTCTTTTTTCAGGGGGCGGCTGCGGCGATGGCTGTTGACAGTGCTGGTATTTGGTCTGGACTCGAGATGGAAATGGTAAGCATTAAACGATATCCGGATGTCTGCATTTCGCCTGAAGTTTTAGTGAGCGCATTATGCGAAATATACAAATATCGACTAATTTTGATTTCCAATGAGCTGTCGTATTCGGTGTTGACAGGCGGGGGGTTTGGCCTCAGCAGGCGCTGCCGGAGAGGAAGAAAACGCTGGAGGAGATGAGGATGGGGGGGATGAAAACGCTGGAGGAGATGAGGATGGGGGAGACGCTGAGGGAGAAGTGGCTGTGCAGGTACGTTCATCCGCCGCGAGTTCGTGTGATTTTTTTCGTGCTGAGGGGTATCTCCGCAGAGAGACGATGGTGCAACAATCGAACTGAGGTCAAGTCCCTTCTTGTTCGTTTTTTTTTGTAATGCAGGCGGGGGCTGTCGCTGGGGGTACTGCGGGGGGAAGGCGGCGAAGCCTCCATTGACTGAGCATGAAAGGGAAAAGCTGGATTCCCGCAAGAAGGTTGCGAAGGATCATATTATTGCTGTTGGCCTGATCATGCTTAAGTCTCCGCCCGATGGCGTCGATTCGGAGGGACCTGCGGGGTCCGAGTTTCGCAAGTACCTGACACGACTTGAGGCGGAAGTCGATGCCGATTTCGATACGGAGGTGTTGGGTGACGCTACCTTTAAGAGTGAATTGGCATATGAATTCGCAAATCTGGTGAAGTCGAAAGCCACCAAGAATTTCAAGTGGCAGCCTAAGGAGTACTCAGAGGCAAAGGTTGACAAGATCGAGAAATTCATGAAGGCTGATTTTCGTCGTCGGGCCGCTGAGGGAAAAAGGGCGCTGAATGCGGTGGCAAAGGCCAACAGTAAGAAGAACGCGGAGGCGAAGGCGGCGGAGAAGGAGGCGAAGAAGGCGGAGAAGGAGAAGGCTAAGGAGGCCAAGAAGCAGCAGAAAACTGGACAGGTACGATTGTTGTGAAAATTTAGACCTCTCGCTGCGGGTAGACGCTGACCGGCTGCGGGACTTTGTGTTTAGTGTCAGTAAGGTACTATTCCAACAGAACTTTGTTCGTCCCTGAACAGGATGTCGTGGTCGGCCTAAAGATTACTGACTTGAGCAAATCCTGCGGTCCTTTTCGATTTTTTACTTCAGGATGACGGGGGGGACGAAGACGCCACGGTGGAGAAGAAGTTACCTGGTCATGACGCCGTGTTCGCGCTGGTGAAGGATATGGTCAAGTACTGCTCGAGTAGGCGGATGGCGGACGTCGATGACCTGCCAAACTGGCCCGAGTTCTCCCCCTTTCTTGAGCTGCTCCGGTCACTCAACAAGCTTTTTAAGGAGGGGGTGCTCACGAGCAGTGGGAACCCGGACACCGACCCTATCATTGAAAGCTGGAAGCCTTCGAAAAAGGTCGACTCGAACAAGGAGGTCAGGGACCAGAACATCCGGAAGGCCAATACTCTCAGGGAAACGCGTTGGATTCGGCCGGCCGATTTTCAGCAGACCGGATGTTTCAGTATGCGGATCCAGACGGTCAACGCGCTTATTTTGCCAGAGGCTTTGAGGCAGCGGCGTTTAAACCTTGAAACCATTAAGGAGAACGGCCGCATTCTCCTCAATGCGCGGGACAACGCCTTGCACTTCAAGGTTGTTGTCCCGGTCTGGCAGTTCCCTTTCCAGGCGCTTGCCGAATCTCAACCTGACCTTTTCGACAAGCAAATCTTGTGCATGCCGGATTTCGTCAAGTGGCTGAAGCATCACCACGGCGCCAAGATTGACGCGGAGGATGTGGGGTCCAGGTACTTCCGGCCCCTTTCGGATACTGAAGTCGACGTGTGGCTTAACACGGAGTCCACCACCTCTTTCCTCGCGAGAGGACTTGAGTGGCGTACCTACGCCAGGGTGGACGAGGTGGAAGCAGTTTTGCCTCAGGAGATCGAGGGCAGTCGGCAAGTTTTCAACCTGCTGTGCAATACTGCGATGAAGTCCTACGATCCGAAATTTTTTGAGGAACGGGTACCGGTACCGTATCTGGTTCTCCGGTACGCGGTGGTGGATGGGAACCACTACTTTAAGGGGTTAAAGTCGTTTCTCAGGGGGCCGGATGGCGGGTGGGGAGAGGTTCGGGCAATGATGTGCGAGGGTGGGGCGGAGTCCAATTTCGCAAATACTCCTAAGGAGGCGGAGCACGCATTCCAGGACCTGTTGCGGAAATTCCGTGGTGGTTACATGGGTACGAACGTCATTCTTCTCAAGGGTGGCGACCTGCTCCCGTCGTGGAGTGAGCTGCGAAATCTACCTAAGGCAAAAGAAGATGTAAGCTATCTATTTTGGCAGGGTCTAGCTGCGGGTAGACCCTCGGAATTTTCGTGGTTGTTTTTTGTGTGCGCTTCAAGTTTTTTGCGAGGGTCTCGCTGCAGCTAGACCCTCTCCTTTTTTTTGTTGGAATTTTCGTTGCGTATTGTCGGCCGTTTCTTTTTCGAATTTTGTTAGGGTCTATCCGCAGCTATACCCCTCGCCTTTTATGACTGAGTTTTGTCGTTGCTCGCTCGATGTTAATTGATGTCGCAGGCGGTGCTGACCGGCAAGCTGGAGAAGCTGTTCGACATCGCCAAGGGGGCGAATTCGGAGGACTTAGCCGTGGCGGATCGTACGCTGGGCCAGGCGTTGCTTGACGTGTGGAACTACAACAAGCTATATCTATACGGCAAAGTCACGCGTGGGAAGGGCCACTATATTGCGGATGGCCACTACACCAATCTGCTCACGTACATCCTCCCGGCTATGCGGCAAGCGGGGGGAGGGAAGGGAATGTGGAGCCGGCAGCGGTGGATGTACACGAGGA
>RPFO01000578.1:0-102500 GCA_009746045.1 Mesostigma viride
TTAGTGTTTATCAACCATCAGCAGTACAGGGAACGGCCTGGCTGACAGTTTGTAAAGGAAGTGTCTTGAGACAGATTTTAAGAAAATAGAACTAGCCAGAATTTGCTGGCTCTTGTCTTTTTCTGGCAGGCTAGTCGAGTCGTTATCCTTGACGCCTGTTATAAAGCCTTTGGTTGTTGCTTCTTCTCAGCGAAACCTAGGCTTGTTGGTTCTTGTTTTGCCCATCGGTCAGCTGGTGCATGCCACTGACGCGAGCGCAGACTCGAGCCATGGCGGATGCAAATAGAGCAGATGCCGACACGTCCGCTCCGGGGTCGAATGGCGGGATTCCTCCCGCCGTACCCGCAGTGGGTGAGAGTCGCGACCAAGAAGCGCCGCTGAGTATGGTGGCGCTGTTCGCGCAGATGCAAGCGCAGATGCAGCAACAGTCGCAACAGTTGCAGCAGCAACTGGCGCTGCAGATGCGGGAAGTGACCGACAGATTGGTGGCCGTAGAGGGTCGTCATCTGCAGTCCACACCATGGGACGGGCAGGCATCGATGCCGGGCCCAAGTGGTGTTGCCGCGGAGCCGAGGAGCGGGACCAGCCGCCAACCTCAGGTAATGCGGCGGGAAGGGCTCCGATGGAACCGGGGGTTTTGGCTGGGTCGCTAACCCAACACGACTTGCTTGGTGAGGCGGATGGTCAGCCACGGGGCGAGTATACGCTGGCGCCCAGGCGCCTGCCTTTCGATCAAGCGCGAGACGGATTGCACGAGGAGAACGGGGCAGGGCTGGCGCGCGCGATGGACCCACGCAGGGGTGCACCAGGACGCATGCTGCCAGGCGGGGTCTCAATTCCGTTTGGGCGAGGCGGTGGGGCGCTGACCGGCGGGTCGACTGCACGGTGGTCAAGTGTGCCAATCGGGCGCATTCCGCCCATGGAGGACATAACCACGCCGCTGGCTTTCCGAGTACGGGAGGCAGCACGCCCAAGCACGCTGGCGCAGGGACGCGCAGCTCAGCGACCGCCGGAGGATGCCGATGGGGTGCAGTACCCGCAAAGGGTGCGCCTCATACCTGAAGGCGCGAAGATGCCCACCCTACCACGGGTGGACATGCGCGAGAAGTTCTCCACAACCGGCAATCTGGCCACGCTGGCGCAGGCCTACAACGCGTACAAGTCATGGATTGATCTGCAATACATGACTACGCAAGGCGCTGTAATGCATGAGTTTGTGATGAACAACATGCATTTCTTCTTTCACGGCCTTACGCTGAGGCGAGTGGCTAGGCTGGTGGAGCAGTGGAGAGAGGTCTCGCTGTACACGCGTCACACGGACGTGTGGTTCGGCTTCGACGGGCGTGGCCAGCCCGACTATGACAACATCATGTATGGTGTCGACCCTGCCGAGGAACTGTGGGGCCTCCTTCGCCAGGAATACCCGGTGGAGACCATCAAGGCAGAGCGTGAGTGGCGCAGTTTCAAGATAGCCGAGGGTGAAACCCCGGAGCAATCTTACGAGCGCCTCATGGAGTTCGCCGGCGAAGTGGAGGACTGGTCCGAAAAGCTGGCGTGTCAGAAATGGCTGCAAGCGCTAGGCTCCAAGGAGATGGAGCTGCCCACGCCGCCCAACGGCCAGCCGTGGCGATTGCGGTCACTGTGCATTGAGGTCAGGGCCATGATGCGACGACACGCGCAAGGCCGGATCTCGGTAAGCACGGTGGTGGCCGAGCTGCAGGCCAAGGTCGACGCGCTGACCAAGGCCAAGTCGGGTGAGTCGTCTGCCACAAGACAAGCGCGCCCGCAAGGCGGCCACGGTGCTAGCAGGAACCAAGGGGGGTCTCGCAACGCCTCATCGCATGATGCAACCCAGGGTAACGCCGCTGGCGGCAACAAGGACGCTGCCGCTCCGCCGACGCGAGCTGGGGGGGCACGTCCTCACAGACGGGTAGGACGGATGCGCGCAAATCGGGCTGCTTCCTGTGCGGTCAGGATGGGCACATCAAACGTGATTGTCCCAAGGCGTGTAAGAAGTCACACCCGGCAACGGTCCGCACCCATCTGGCGGGGCAGTGCCCAGCGCCGGGGGTGCACTTTGCGGACGTGGAGGACAAGAAGGTGGACGCGGGGGTGGTCATCATTCAGCCGACGGGCGAGGCGGGGGGCGTGAAAGGGAGGATGGGGGATCGCAGGTTCAATACAGGGACGAGGACTTCTGGCGGCCAGCCGACGTGATGGCGTTGGACATCCACGCAGTTGGCGCGCGAGGGAAGCAAGCACGTGCACCACCGTCGTTTCAGGTGGGGCAGCCAAGTGAGACTGTGGGGCAGCCTCAGTCCTTTCGCATGGCTCCCGCTCGGACCGGCTCCACCCTGGAACACGACAATCCTGCTGGGGCAGAGCAGCGGCGCAGGTTGTTGCCATTATACCCTATGCCGTCGGTCGTGGACACGCCTGCATACACTCCCCGGCAAGTGGTCGAGTGGTTCGGTCAGCGGGCCGTGGAGGTGCTCGGGTCGCATGCGTCAGAGGTACAGCGGTACGCTGACACAATGGACGCCCGTAGGTTGCACAACGCTGAGACAGCCACATTTGTCGGGCATCGCCCTGCATCGGCTTCGGTAATCGTGGGTCATGTCGCTCATGGTGTCTTGGACAACGCGCAGCGGGCGTGCGTAGTGCCTAGGGCACCCACTGTCACCTCATATCCGGATGGCGAGCCAGCAATGGCGTTTCAGGCGCAGGGGCACGGGGAGCCCCTGAGCAACGTGGTCTACAGTACTGACCATGAATTGGTCGTGAAACTGGACAGCGGGGCCCAGCCACTCGTTATCAGTGCTCGGCTGGCCCAGTTGCTCAACCTAACCAGGGAGAATGGCGGGCTGCGGGACAGTCATGTGTCCGTGGCGGGCTGGCAGGGCCCTGCCGCTAAACCCTTTGCCATGACTGCGGTCCAGGTAATGGTCATCCTCAACCCGCTCAGGCCATCCGACATGGCCTGCATCCCTGTGAATGCCCTTGTGACCGAGCAGTCATCGTATGACGTGCTGGTCGGCATGGAGGTCATGTTTCCCATGCGGCTCGAGGTACGCATGTGGGAAGGCCGCGCGGTGTACATCGTTGACAGAGACGGTGACGCCATGCGCCAAGCAAGCATCCCGGTGAGCTGCTACAGCTCGGACACTGGGGCAGTGCGTGTCTCGACGGTCAACCGGGTCGAGGCTGGCTCGCACGACGCGGTGGTGGAGGTACGGATGGGGGAGGTCACGGCAGCTGGGGGGGCTGTGCGTGATAAGCATCGGCCGTGCATCCCAACAGCGCTGGTGGGACGGGCCTCATTGCACAGCACGTGGGCGGCGCGACAGCAGCCGCAAGCGCGGCAGGCCCTTTTGCGTCAGCACGTCACCAACGCGGTGCGGCAGCAACAACTCTCTCATCTCCCGCGGCAATCGCAGTCCAAGTGGCTGTCGCGACAACCGAAGGTAACTTCTGTGCCGATGTTGTGGCAGAGTCGCGGGTCTTGTCCGAAGGGGTTGTATTGCTAGAATTGTTTGCTGGGATGGGAGGGGGGCTGGCTGGCTTTCTCGCTGCAGGCGGTACGTGCCACACGTTGATCGCCGTAGAGCCGTCTCCTACCGCTCGGGCAGTGTATAGGCATCACTGTGCCCAGCTGTCTGCCCTGTATCCATCTCAGTTCCTCCGTCTGCGTGGACAGATCCGTTTGGGGAGTGCCCTCAGGATATCCGTGCCATTGGGGAGGTTCATGTGCGAGGCCTTTTGAGGCGGCACAAGAGGATAGACCTCGTCCTCGCGGGCTGGGAATGTCAAGGGTTGAGTCAGGCCGGCGTAGGACGCGGGCTTGCGGATCCTAGGAGCGGGTTGTTTTGGGATCTGCTTCGAGTCGTTGGACTCTTGCAGCAGCTGCAGGACCAGCCACTAGCGTATCTTTTTGAGAACGTGGTGGCCGACGACAGCCCTCACGAGGTAGTGAGGAAGGACTGGGCCCAGATCGTGGACATCTTAGGGGCACCAGTCACGTGCGACAATGCAGGATTGGGCGGGCTCACCCACAGGTACCGCGCATTCTGGACCAACCTTGCACTCACCACCACCATCCAGGCAGTGGTAGATGCGATCACACGACAGCACGACGGCATGCCCGCGGAGGTGGCGCTGCCACCACATTTGGTCACGCAGCGGTAGACGTCGCCGATCGGCACCCTTACGCGCCCGTCAATCACGTAGGTAAGCCTATGTGCGCTCTTCCCACCTTGGTTAGTTACCAGGGGTCATCGGCCTACAGGGACCGGGGCAAGGGTTTGGTATGGGACACCGGTACGGGTTTGTTGGTGCAGCCGCCCGCTGAGTTTCGGGAGGTGAGCATGGGGTTCCATGTGGGGGCGTCCGCCGCTGAGGGGGTTTTAGAGGCCACTAGGTGGTCTCTCGTTGGGCAAGCCATGTCAGCCTTCCAGGTTGGGTATGTTCTGCGGGCCGCAATGCAAGTGCGCCAGGGTGGGGGAGATATCCCCACACCGCCACCGCCTGTCAGTGCCCACGCGGCTGGTGTCCGGCCAACAGCGTCCGGCGGCACTGGGTCGCCATGGAGATCGCGGCTGCTTCAACTATGGAGCGTTATCCTCATGACGTCCTTGTTGTCCAGCACGGTGTTCGCTGGAGCGCCCACCCTGCAGCAATCGGTCGGTCGCGCAGTCCGTGCCATTCAGCAGGTGAGCGTCACACCCGGTGTAGCCGCATTTTCCCTTTTCCACGATGCCGCTGTCCGGGGGCCTTGTCTCGACAGTAGGAGTGCCGCAGTCGCAGATCCTGCTGCCTCTCACATATGGGCCATAGGTGAGCACCTCACCGCCACGCAACGCAAGGCTATGGAGCACTGGTTGCATTCTGCACGCTCAGTATTCGCTTTCAGCAGTGAAGAACTAGGGTGCTACAACGGGGGCTGCATGGGGGTCCCACTAGATACGGATCAGCCCTTATTCAGGCGGCAGCATAGGCTGAGCTTGGCTGAGCTGGAATTCGTAGATGCTAACTGTCGAGAGCTAGAGGCAGCTGGGATCATCCGCGCTTCATCCTCCAGTTATGCAGCTGCCACGGTGGTCGCACCCAAGAAGGATACCATCACAGGCGAGTGGACAGGTATGCGCATGGCCACTGACCTGCGTCAGCTGAACGCGCACACTCCTGTTGATAGGTACCCCATGCCTCGGGTCGATGATGTTTTGGATAAAATATCTCCCCAGGTCAAGTATGTGTCGTCGCTAGATTTGCGTAGCGGCTTCCATCAGATCAAGGTCGTAGAGGCAGATCAGCGCAAGCTGGCCTTTTGGGGTGGGACCCGTCTGTACGAGTGGGTTCGCATGCCATTCGGACATCGCAACGCTAGTGCGGTGTTCCAACGTGCCATGGACCAGGTGCTGGCAGGGTTGCCATTTGCAGCCTGCTACATAGACGATGTCATTGTCTTTAGCGAGACATTTGACCAGCACTTAGCTCACCTCGATCAGGTTCGGATCGCCCTAGATAAGGCCAACCTGCGGCTGCACCCTGAAAAGTGCAAGTTCGCCCAACAGACCATAGGGTTTCTTGGTCATCAGATTGTACCAGGTGGCCGGACCCCTGAGGCAGCCAAAGTGGAAGCCATCAGCAACGCCGCAGTGCCCATCGACATCTCGGGGGTGCGCGCGTATCTCGGGCTAGCTGGCTATTATCGAGGATATATTCAGAATTTCAGCACCAAAGTCAAACCCCTGACTGAGTTGTTGAAGAAGGGCAATGTCTGGGCGTGGGGTCCGGCTCAGCAGCGAGCCATCGATACCATCAAACAGGAACTGACTGCCGCTCCTATCCTACGCGCCCCCGACTATGCTCTGCCCTTCATTCTTTACACCGATTGGTCCAAGGTAGGCCTAGGGGCTGTGCTAGCACAAAAGGACGATGCGGGGCGCGAGCATGTTATCGCGTACGCTAGTCGGAGTAACAACTCTGCCGAGAGTCGGTACTCTTCCTACGAGGGGGAAGCGTTAGCCGTTGTGTGGGCCATCAAGCACTTCAGGCCATATCTCTTTGGGCGGGTGTTCACACTTGTCACTGATCACCAGCCCTTATTGTGGTTGATGACCAGCGACAAACTCACGGGTAAGCTGGCCCGGTGGGCAATGATCATTCAGGAGTACCACCTGACAATCGTCCATCGGCCAGGTGTGGATCACTCCAACGCGGACGTCCTGTCCAGGTATGCTCTACCAACCACTGTTGACAACACTGGTGCGCGGGCCCTAGGGGCCGAGAGCTCGCCTGGGTCTGTGGTTTTTGTTAATGCTGCAGGCTTCGCTGACGCCGACGCCGAGGCAGACTGGCGCGCAGTCGAGTATACAGTCGCAGACTTTGCGGCAAGCTGCAATGCAGTTCACCCTTCTCCCTTCACCCCTGCCGCTGGCCTCCTCGCGTTGGAGGAAGGTAATTCTCCGTCCTTTGACATTGACAATACCTTGGCACGATACCTAGCACTCCAGGTGGTGTTGGTTGGCCATCTCACAGTGGAATGCAACATGGGTGATGTGTGGCTCGATGGGCGTGTGTTGGAGCAGGTCCAAGGGATAGCTCTCACCCCACCCCGTTGATTGGTCCTCAGCCCAGCGTGACGCTGAGTTGAATAGGGTGCAACATAGGGCGGTCACCTACTCGTGGGATGCCGGGGTCCTCCACAAAATGATCGGCAAGCGCAAAGTGGTGGTGCCGCCGCCTCACAAGCGGGTCGCCATCGTCCAGCAAGCCCATGAGCGGTATGGCCACCTGGGTGGTAACCGCACTTTGGCGCTAGTGCGCGCCTCTTATTGGTGGAACGGCATGCGTGCCACAGTCGCGCAGGTCGTCGCTCGCTGCGCGCAGTGTGCCCGGGTGAAGGCCCGGTTCAATGTGGACCACGATGCGAAAGAATTGATGAGCCTACCCATCAGAGGGCTCTTCTACCGCTGGCACGTAGACCTGTGTGGGCCCTTTGATGAAAGTGCAGATGGCCACAAGTATGTCATGGTGTGTGTCGAAAGTTTTAGCAAGTGGGTCGAGCTCATCCCCATTGCTGACAAGCAGGCCGCCACCACCGCCAAGCACTTCGCCGACATCATCGCCAGGTTTGGCGCCCCCGCGGAGGTGGTCACCGACCAGGGCGGGGAGTTTCGGGGGAATTTCAGGAATTGTTGGATGCATGTCTCATTGATCACCGTCGCACTTCTCGGGAGCATCCTCAGGCCAATGGTTTGGCTGAGAGATTGGTGCAGACTGTCAAGCAGGCTTTGCGCAAGTGGAGCCTGCAGTCAGCATCATTCACTATGTGGGATCGTGAACTGGCGTGGATAGCCATGGGTTACCGAATGTCACCCCAGGAGTCGCTCGCCTGTTTCTCCCCGTATTTCCTGTTGTTTGGGCGCGCACCCTTGCTCCCCACGGAGGCGCAGAGTGCACACCCCACCCCTATGGCGTTTGACAACGCCAGTCAGTTTCTGGCTGAGGTGACCGCACGGGCGGCTACTTTCCGCAAGGTTATGCCCATCGCCATGAACAACTTGTTCATCGCCCAGCACCGAGATACCCTGCGCTACGCTCAGCGCCGGGGGGGCGCTTACATGGCCCGTCAGCTGCATTTTCGTCCGGGGCAGTTCGTATTTCTCCGCACGCAGCTGACCGACACTCTTGACGTGACTGCGGGGCCGACCATCTTGCGGATCGTCGCCATCAAGCCATCTGGGGTCGCCATTTTGGAGGGCGTCGACGGCAGTCGCACCACCGATAACGTAAGCAACCTCAGTCCGTGTTCGTTGCCCAACTTATTGCCTGACCTCGCCCCGCACACGGCCAGGCGGGTCAAGGACGCACAGTGTCAGGTTTGCCATCGCGTAGACCAGGGGGATACCATGTTGCTGTGTGATCACTGTAATTGTGGGTGGCACATGCACTGCTTGCAGCCAGCGCTCACCACCGTGCCAGCGGGCCAGTGGTTTTGCCCAGTTTGTGTCGCTGCCCGTTTCGCAACCAGTAGCGTCACCATTTCCTTAGCTGCTGTGGTGTTGGCACGGTCGCTGGCCATGTGAGGAGCCATGAGAGCCAGCGAGGGGGGGAATCATGGGACAGGTCCTCGCCCACCCCACCGGGCATGCAGTTAAGGCAGGCACGTCAGCTCAGCTCATTTGGGTTTTACCAAAGCTGAGCATGGCCAGTCGCCATGGTGGCGCCGGAGATTGTGGTACGCAGACGCGACAGCTGTCACGGACGCGAGCTGTGTCATCCGGGCGCCCACTATGCACAAGACCGGTGACGTGCGCAAGGAATTTGTTTTCTGCGCATTTTCGACAAAGGCTAGTGACCGGGGGGGGGACACTAGCACTTACAGCATAAGAGCGGACGAAAGTGCACGTGCGCGCGCGCCGGGCCGGCAGGCACGGCTGGGCGCGCAGCACTGACGCACTTGTGCTGACGAGGGGGGGAATCATGGGACAGGTCCTCGCCCACCCCACCGGGCATGCAGTTAAGGCAGGCACGTCAGCTCAGCTCATTTGGGTTTTACCAAAGCTGAGCATGGCCAGTCGCCATGGTGGCGCCGGAGATTGTGGTACGCAGACGCGACAGCTGTCACGGACGCGAGCTGTGTCATCCGGGCGCCCACTATGCACAAGACCGGTGACGTGCGCAAGGAATTTGTTTTCTGCGCATTTTCGACAAAGGCTATAGTGACCGGGGGGGGGACACTAGCACTTACAGCATAAGAGCGGACGAAAGTGCACGTGCGCGCGCGCCGGGCCAGGCACGGCTGGGCGCGCAGCACTGACGTACTTGAGCGGACGGCAGCACAAGTGCGCAGCGTCGAGAGAATCATACGCGAGTTAGTGGACAGCTGGAGCTGGAGCTGGAGCTGGAGCTGGACCGCTGGACTTCAACAGCGCCGAGGCTATTGACAGGCCAGGTGTCTTTGTGGTGTAGAATAGCGGGTCAACGTTATGAGGACTGGACAGAAAATGGAAAAGCACAATTTGCGGTGCGGAGCCAGATCGCTGGAATGAATGCGAAATCGCTGGCAGACCTACAAAGGGATTTCTTCTAGAAAGGAAAGATTAGAAGCAATGTTTGCTGGGCCACTCACACGCAAGGTGTGAGCGTGCAGATTGTTTGAAGGATATTATGCTTCGACCTTGGTGGTCGTGACTCAATGCCGGAGCCTCTAGGAGGTGAGATCGGCAACAGGGTAGCAATTTAGATTTGTCGGGATGCCTTCCTGCTTTTGTTGGCATGTGTGGTAGAAAGCCAGGACGGCAACTGGAATGCAGTTTCTATTTGCATGGTTCAGGCAGCAAGATAGTTTGGGCATTCCTGGCTGGACTGACAAGTGTGGCGTGTGTCATGCGTGTGGCATGACGAATGGTTTGGTTCATAGTCGAAGAGGACTCTCACGTAGCGTGTAGTCTCTTCGAGTCTCTCGTTAGTGGCCTTCGTGTTTCTCCCTTTCCTTGGGAGCAAGGCCGGTAGCATGTCATGGAGCGCTGCCTAACTGCGGGCTCGTGAGCATGGAGTGCATCGATATTGAGACTATCAACGTGTTGTAATTGTATTAACTTTCTCAATAAATTCCGCATGTGCGGCTTCATCATCAGACTGTGCAAAGTGTGTGTTTTGAAAGCATTACGACACACGTGCTCACTTTGCTAGCATTGCAGGCCGTGCCCCTGGCCTAGCGATCACGAACGAGCTTGGAGAAGGGGGGCCGACTAACAAGCAGAATTTCACTAGCTGACCTCATTTATGCCGACGACATCACGCTCATCGAGAAGCCGGAGTCTGCCCAACTTTGGCTGGACTGCCTGGCGCTTGAGGCTCGGGCGGTTGGTCTAGAAATCAGCCCCAAAACGGAGGCCCTGGCCCTCGGCATGGCAGGGCCCCCACCCACACTCCGCCTCTTAGACGATGCCGAGGTCAACTACCCTCCTTCAGGCCGCTTCAAGCTGCTCGGCTGCCAGTTGGCTTCCCGACTGCGAGGACGACCTGACGACACGGATCGGCATGGCGTGGGCGCACCTCCATGACCACCGCCGCTGGTGGAGCAACCCCGCCCTACCCCGGATCGTCAAGCGTGACCTCTTCAAGGTCGTCATTCTGACGATCCTGACCTACGGCGCCGAGACCTGGACACTGACGCAGGAGCTGGAGCAACGACTCGACGGCGCCGTCACCAAGATGCTGCGCAAGGCCCTTATCCCCTTTGGTTTGCACATTAGTAATGAGGATTTGTACGCTGATTTGCCCTATGTTTCCCACATTATTCGGCACAGGCGTCTGGGCCTAGCCGGGCACCTGGCCCGCACAGATTAGGTAGATACATCAGATAGACTAGCTGGCACCAAGCCCGCCCAGCCTGGGCGTTATGTCCTCACCTGGCGTGCCCCCGGCCGCGCGCGGCAGGGCCGCCACCCGTGGACTTTTCGTGATAGACTCGGCATGGACATGTGCTACACTAGACGTGACGGGCTCACCCCCGGGCAGCCTCCTGGTTTGTCTGTAATATGGAGGCAGATGGTGCGCAAGGATAGATGGCAAGTAGTGATGAAGGAGACCACCCCCAAGCCTGTGGGGGCTCCGCGTGTGACCAAGTATGGCATTCATAGCGATTCGGGCCGCGGTGCCCACACCCCTGTAACTAGGACCTAGATAGCTTACACCATCCATTCCATCCCATGTTCCCCTCCCACTGAGGACTTATGCTCACGTGACGCAGTCACGTGTCTATTAATTAATTAATTAATGGAGGCAGATGGTGCGCAAGGATAGATGGCAAGTAGTGATGAAGGAGACCACCCCCAAGCCTGTGGGGGCTCCGCGTGTGACCAAGTATGGCATTCATAGCGATTCGGGCCGCGGTGCCCACACCCCTGTAACTAGGACCTAGATAGCTTACACCATCCATTCCATCCCATGTTCCCCTCCCACTGAGGACTTATGCTCACGTGACGCAGTCACGTGTCTATATAATTAATTAATCGCGTTGTAAAAAAAACACGGGTTAATTAATTAATAGACACATGACTGCGTCACGTGAGCATAAGTCCTCAGTGGGAGGGGAACATGGGATCTGCCTCCATATTACAGACAAACCAGGAGGCTGCCCGTGTGTGAGCCCGTCACGTCTAGTGTAGCACATGTCCATGCCGAGTCTATTCATCATGCCGAGTCCATTCGGCTCCGGTTCCACGTCCCCGCGCGCCGCGCCCCAGTGGTCCGCCCTGACTGGTCTGCTCTACGGCCGCCGGTCCGGGGAGATCCTGAGGACTGGACGGACGCCGAGCACGCGCGGAACCGGTGCCGACTGGAGTACCTGTCGGCCCTGGACGCCCGGGCGGACGTCGACGAGCTGGACAAGGGTGCCCCCAACGCCGCCATTTTTGCGGGCTTTGCGGCCCGTGCCCGGTTGCTGGCGGCCCGGCACCTGCCCGGGTCATGCCCCGCCGCCGCCCCGGCCCGCTCTACCGCCAGGACCCCAAGGTCTTTGCCGCCCGGCACCGCCTCAAGCGTAACCGGGACCCGCTGCAGAAACCAGTGCTCAAGGCCGCCCTCGTGGAGGCCTACGAGCATGCACGCTCGGGACGCGGAGGCGGCCCAGTGCATCGCGGATGCCAAGGCCTGCCAGGCTCGCAACCAGGGCAAGGACATGTGGTACCACCTCGCCCGGCCTGGCGACCGGCGGCAGCGCACCCCGGTGGAGCACACGGGGGACGGCACGGCGCCGGTCAGCCTTGACCGCTGGTTGGCCCACAATATTTCCTTGACCGGTGGGGCTCGCGCCCCCCCCCCCACCGCTTCACCCCGAGACGGCCGCCCGCCTCGGGGTTGCCGGACCCCCCCCGCCGCCGGCGCCCCCCTCCTCGGCCGCGTACTACCAAGTCCCCGCCTTGCAGGAGGGCTGCCTTGCCACCGACGACGTCGTCCCCCCCTTCACTATGAAGGAATTGGACGGCGCCCTTGCTCGCCTGCGGTACGATGCGGCGGTCGGTGCCGACCACCTTTCTGCTGAGCTGCTGAAGACCCCTGATCCGGCGGTTAGGGATCTTCTGCTGGCGTTCTTCAACCGTGTCCTGCTTTCTGACGAGCCTCCGCCTGCATGCTGAGTGGCAGACGGCCATCCGCGTCATGCTGTACAAGAAGGGCTCTGCTGCTGACCCCGGTAACTACCGGGGTGTCTGCCTCCAGAGCGCCGCGCTGAAGGTCTTCATGCGCATGACTGCTGCACAGGCTCCGCGCCGCGCTGGACCCATGCACACCTGGGTGAGTCTCAGATGGGTTTCCGTCGTGGTCGTAACACTGTCATGGCTGTGTTTGTCGCGCGCCGGTTGATGGAGGCCGGAGGTGCGTCGCCTTCCCCCTGACAGTTTGCCGCTGGTCTTCATTTTTGTTGACTATATATATCGCCTGGTTTCTCGTGCCTGTGCGTCCCTGTGGGTGACCCTGACTACGTCGAAGAGGAGCTCCGGGCCACCGTGGAACAGCGCACCCATGTCCTCGAGACTTGGGCGCGCCTCAAGGACCCCCAGACCAAAGGGCTCCTCCTGTGGTTTTGCGCCCACCCGCGGGTGGTTCACTGGCTCCGTGGCGCTCCCCCCCACTTGGTGCGGCTTGCCGCGGAAGGCCATGACGAGCGCATTCAGGCCGCCTTGCAGGTGCTCCTCCCCGGCCCTAGCCTGCCCGCTCACTCCATGCGCTTGGCCACCCTCCCCTGCCGCATGGGCGGGTGTGGGCTCACCCGCGCCGCCCGCCTCGCCCCCGCCGCCTTCCTTGGCTCTGTTGCTCAGGCCTGGGCGGAGATCCGCCGGTTGGTCCCCAGCGCCGTCAGCGCCATTCCTGACTTGGTCACCCCATCCCCCTTCCCCTTTGTGCAGGCTGTGCAGGATTCTTACCTCGGGATCCAGCAGGCTTGCGACCTCGTCCGCCCCGCTCAGGCCGTCCACCGTCGCCTGCCCCGGGGCACGCCCGGCGTGTCCACTGTCGTCAGTCCTAGTGTCTTCCCTGCCTGCGTTCATGAAAAACAACAAAAGACCTACGCGGGTATACTACACTGTTCCGACTGGATGGGTCTGCATGCGAGCTTGAACGATCAGGGGAAGGCTTGGCTTCACTCCGTTTCCCTTGAGGGGAGCGTGGGGTCCGCATTCCTGCGCGCCCTCCCCATGAGCCCTTTGTTCACGCTGGTTCCGGCCCTTTACGCCATCGCTCTCCGCCACCAGTTCTTTGCCCCGCAACCTCTCATCACGGCGGGTGCGTCCTGCGGCAGCTGCGGGCTTGCTCTGGATACTACTGGGACGCACTACATCGCGTGCATGGGTGGCCAGCAGAACCAGCACTGGTTCCTCTATCTCCATACCGCTCTCCTCTGCATGGGTGGTGTGTGCCATGGTTCGGTCGGTCTTTCCCCACTCCACCATCAAGTGCGAGGACGCGGATGGGGCCGCCCTCTACTCACCCAACCACCGCCCCGACATTACCGTGCTGTACGACGGGCAGGGTTGCCACCTGCTCATCGATGTCTCCGTGGCTCGGCCGCTTTCCGGTCGCCACATCCTCCGGGCGGCTGTGGATGCCGGCGCTGCTGCCGCTGTGGCTGAGCGCGACAAGTTTGCCTCCTACGGCAATGTGGGGCCCCACCGGGTCATCCCCTTTGTCCTTGAGGAGTTCGGGGCCATGGGCCCCAAGACAGCGAAGTTTTTCCACGAGTGCTGCCAGCGCCGTGAAGACCGCCTCGACCTCGAGGGTCAGACCGCCCCGTGGTCGGCCCGCACGTGGTCCTCGTATTGGCGGCAGCGCCTGTCACTCGCCCTCACTCGCACCGTGGCTGATGTGTTATTCCGCCGCACCCGGGCCGACTTTGTCGCGACCCATGCGGTCTAGATCCTTAGTCCCTTCCAGGCCTGCATGGTGGGCCGGCAGCGCTGTTGCTGCGTGTAGTTTTGTGATGTATAGTTAGTTGTACATTGTGCAGCTGGCGTGATCCTTGGATGTCTGTGTCAGATTACTATTAATTTCTTCAGGGTTATTCTCCCAGTTATCGGGTTTTTCCTTATGTTGCATGCCTATCTCACCTCCGTAATCTATCATTCTCAATGAATATATATCAATGCCTTTGACACGGTCCTCTGGGAGGCTCTTTGGGCCTTCCTAGCTCTGGATCGGGTGCCACCAGCGTTTATTGCTGCCATTCGGCGACTGTATGAGGGCTCACAGGCAGTAGTGCGGACTGCGGAACTAGGCGGCCACCCCACCATTCCCCCTTCACCACGGGGTGTGGCAAGGTTGTGTCCTGTCCCCATACCTGTTCATTATTGTCGTGGATCACGTCATGCGTCGGGCACGTGTGCGCTTTACTGCTCTTAAGGGGTTCGAGCCAGGCTTGGACATCCTTAACGAGAGCGCGCACGGCGGGGTTAAACCTGGCTACCGCCTGGCCGACCTGATTTATGCGGATGACACCACCCTCATCGCGAGCCCCGAGCACATTCAGACCTGGCTGGACTGTCTGGGCCTGGAGGCGCGGGCGGTGGGGTTGGAGATTAGTGTCAAAACTGAGGCGATGGTGATTGGGGCCTCCAGTACACCGCCGCTGCCGCGCCTGCTCGACGGGACGACGGTCCCGTTCCGAGATCGCTTCAAACTGTTAGGGAGCTGGCTTCCTGACACCGCCGACGATGTGGAGACCCGCATCGGCCTGGCCTGGGCTAGGCTACGTTCGCTCAAGACCTACTGGCGCTCCAAGGGCCTGGGCGAGCACCGCAAGCGCATGCTCTTCAAGGTCCTCGTCCTCACGATGCTCACGTATGGCGCCGAGGCGTGGACACTCACACCCACACTGGCAGCCAGGCTCAACGGCACGGTAACCAGGATGCTCCGTCAGGCCCTGAATGTAGGGTTTTCCACGCATAGGTCATTAGAGTCTTTGTATCAGGGCATTAATTAATTAATTAATTAGAAACATAACTCCGTTGGGAGTACATGTAGCACATATCCCTGAGAAGGGGCATATGGTTTTTAATACATTCTGGGCTACTTCCTGCAAGGGTGGGAATGTAAGCTACCCTTGCTCTAGGTGCACCAGGGCACCTGCACCCTCATGAGCTTCACACTATGCCCAGCTAAGGGGGAGTATGTCATGTGGGGGAAGATCATCATGGCTATACAAGAGCTAATGCATGGCTTCTCGACAGAGAGCATCTCTCTGCATGGCATAGCATGGCTAAATTCTTAATGCGACATCCATGGGGGTCCCGTTATAGGCAGGGCGTGGCTAAATTCTGAAGGCATCATCCATGGGGGCCATTATCAGGGCATGCCTCGTATTTCGGACGAGATTAGACAGCGTAGGATAGCATTTGTAGGACACCTTGCTCGCACCAGCCAGGTCGACACCGCCCTTGGTCTGGCAGGCCCCCAGCGGCTTGGCCAGCCAGGGCGGCACATTCTGACCTGGCCTGGCCCCCAGGGCATTCCCAAAAGGGTAGGGAAACATGTCACGAACTACGTCCAGATGTTGCTGGATGACCTACTGGTCCCAGCCCAGTTTCAATACCGCATCCACTCTCTCTCTTTTTTTTTTTGTTGACTATATCAAGGCCTTTGACACGGTTCTCTGGGAGGCTCTTTGGGCCATCCTAGCTCTGGATCGGGTACCACCTGCGTTTATTGCTGCCATTCGCCGTCTGTATGAGGGTTCACAGGCAGTAGTGCGGACTGCGGAGGGCACCACTCCACCATTCCCCCTTCACCACGGGGTGTGGCAAGGTTGTGTCCTGTCCCCATACCTGTTCATTATTGTCGTGGATCACGTCATGCGCCGGGCACGTGTGCGCTTTACTGCTCTTAAGGGGTTCGAGCCAGGCTTGGACATCCTTAACGTGAAAGAGCACGGCGGGGTTAGACCTGGTTACCGCCTTGCCGACCTGATTTATGCGGATGATACCACCCTCATCGCGAGCCCCGAGCACATTCAGACCTGGCTGGACTGCCTGGGCTTGGAGGCGCGGGCGGTGGGGCTGGAGATTAGTGTCAAAACTGAGGCGATGGTGATAGGAGCATCCAGTAAACCACCGCTGCCGCGCCTGCTCGACGGGACGGAGGTCCCGTTCCGCGACCGCTTCAAGCTGCTGGGGAGCTGGCTTCCTGACACCGCCGACGATGTGGACACCCGCATCGGCCTTGCCTGGGCCAAGCTCCGTTCGCTCACACCCTACTGGCGCTCGAAGGGCCTTAACGGGCACCGCAAGCGCATGCTCTTCAAGGTCCTCGTCCTCACGGTGCTCACGTATGGCGCCGAGGCGTGGACCCTCCCCCCCAAGCTGGCAGCTCGGCTCGACGGCACAGTTTACAGGATGCTCCGGCAGGTCCTTAATGTAGGTTTTTCCGAGCGTCCGTCATCAGAGTCTCTGTATCATGGCATGCCTCGTGTTTCGGACGAGATTAGACAGCGTAGGATAGCATTTGTAGGACACCTTGCACGCACCAGCCAGGTCGACACCACCCTTGGTCTGGCCGGCCCCCAGCGGCTTGGACAGCCAGGGCGGCACATTCTGACCTGGCCTGGCCCCAAGGACATTCCCAAACGGGTAGGGAAACCTGTCACCAACTACGTTCAGATGCTGCTGGACGACCTCGTGGTCCCAGCCCAGTTTGAGCACCGCATCCACTCTCTCTCCCGTCTTTGGACTGCCATGCAGGACAAGACGCGGTGGAAGAAGATTGTCAAGGCGCACACGCCCGACCCTGTGGGCAAGCCACCTCCCCCCAAGCGGAGGAGGCGTTTTGATGAGTAGGGCAGTTAGGATTTTCTAGATAGAGTTAGGATAGTTCGATCACGCGGCTTCCTCCACCCCATCCATCATGAAATATGTGCTACATGACCTCCCCACGGAGGCATGTTATAATTTAATTTAATTTAATTTTTTAATCCACTCTCTCTCCCTTCTTTGGACTGCCATGCAGAACAAGACGCGGTGGCAGAAGATTGTCAAGGCTCACACGCCCGACCCTGTGGGCAAGCCACCTCCCCCCAAGAGGAGGAGGCGTTTTGATGAGTAGGGTAGTTAGGATTTTCCCAAACTAGATAGATTAGCGTTAGGATAGTTCGATTACGCGGCTCTCTCCACTCCACCACCCCTCAAGGAATATGTGCTACATGATCTCCCAATGGAGGCATGTTATAATTAAACCGCCGAGTCTATCACGAAAAGTCCACGGGTGGCCGCCCTGCCGCGCGCGGCCTGGGGCATGCCAGGTGAGGACATATCGCCCAGGCTGGGCGATAAAAAGCTAGGGTCAATAAGCGGCTCTATAATTAATCCGCGGCTCCCCAACGGGACTGCGTGACTACTGGGGGCAGAAATCTTGAAGGATAGGGGTTAAAGGTTCCTTTATTGGTACCCACGTGACACAATTGCACGCTTTTACATCAATGACACAACCAGCGCAGGCCAGAAACCTGGAGAATTCTGACCATGGTAGCACACATGTTGAACTATTCCTCATCCGAAAGCCCCGAACGGGGCATTTATCAATTTGAAGGATAAAAGTTTTAGGCACAACTTATGGCTTGCCTTAAGTTATGTGACGAGCACCGACGTGCACTGAGATGCGACAAGGAGCTACCTCGTGTATGGTGACTTGCCACATGGTTCAATTTGGCTCTCACCTACATGAGAAGAGACGCCCATAATGTGAAGCACAAGATCAGCCAGCATTCTAGCCATAGCGACTCATGATATTTCAAAGAAGGCCGCCAGGGATGACCTATAGCCGCCACAGCAAGCAACCCCCACTAGCCTGCAGAGGGTTTTCCACGCACAGCACCTTCAGTATAATTAAAAAAAAGGGCATGCCCAAGAAACCTTCGGCAGCCATTTGACAAATGAATGGACTGTCGAGGAAACCGCCACCCATGCATATCCAGCGGCCCTCACAGCGCGAGCCGAGCACGCAGCACATCCATGACGGCGCCGAAGTTCTCCTTGACATGCACGGGTGGGTTCTTGTACCGGCACGCCATGCCCTCGATGTCGCCCGAATGGTACGCAATCTGTGGCGAGGGGAAGCCATCACGGTGGCAGGGAGGGGAGGGGTATCAACGTTAGCAACATCCGCTGAGTGCTTCAAGGCACCTTTTAACAATGACATGCTAGCGCCTGGCACCACAAATGTCACAGGCAAGCAGTCTGGGTTGTGTGAACAACCGGCCCAGGCATAGGCACAGAAACGGACAAAAAGCCTTGCCACGTGCTGTCGCATAGCTGCCAAGACCACCAAAAATAAACTGATGTGAGCAAACGTACAACAATGGCATGATGCGTGGCACAAGGCAAGCAGCGATGACACAAGGATCCGCAAGGGTGACCCCCGGTGTACCGTGTTGTAGCAGCCTACGTCACATACTGTATATCTCATGACGACCCCGACTGACGAGAAGCATTCCAATTCCCTTGTGTGGCTTGACCTATGACTAATTCAACACCGGACTTTACTAACACACCACCACATCCGCCACCACGCGCCATATTGAATGTGGCACTGTCACAATGACCACACAAACCTCCCCTACCAACAATATCCCCCACCTCCCCCCTTGGTAGTCCCCCCTATAACCCCCCTCATTTTACCAATGGCTGACCTTGGGCTGGCGTTTGGCAAACACCCCGACCTGGCCCCGTAGTGGCATGCACAGATCCCATGCACGCATCATCACGAACTACAGCTTCGCGAGGCAACCCCAATGAAAAAGTGGCTGGATGCCGAGCTTCTGGCACGGCGGCTGGCTGCCTGGCGCCCATGCCTGGCCATGCCTAGGCCCCACATGTGGCCACGCATGTGCCCATGGCGTGCTGGGGGCACAGGGCACGACTGGCCCCGGAGCACCGCCACCGCCACCCCACACCATCCTTTCCCACCATGACCGCACGCTAGTCACGGTCAATGGCGCGCACCACCCATGCGCGCAGGCCTAGAGGGCGCTACCCCCACGCACAGAGGGCGCTAGCGTTCCATTCCTCACACAAGGCGCAAGCTAGGCACACAGACGGATTGGCCCCCACGCCAGCCATGGAGGGTCCCAACTATTGTTCCCTTCCCCACAGGTCGGCGGCCCACCTTGGATTGCGTGAACTTGAGGCCGTGCGCGGTGGAGACGACCACTACCGTCTCGTCGGCCGCGATCGTGTTGCGCGCGCGCAGCTTCTTCAGTGCCGCCAGCGCCACCTGGCGAGGGGATAGAGTGGATAGGGTGGTAGTATGGGGGGGGAGGGGGGAAGGGGAGGGGGGAAGGGGAGGGGGGAAGGGGAGGGGGGAAGGGGAGGGGGAAGGGAGCGGGGAGGTTAGGGCATGAGGGGGGAGGGCATGGAGGGGGAGGCAATAGGAAGGTTAGGGCATGAGGGGGGGAGGGGATGTGGCTGGACAGCCGCGCTGGCACGCTCTTGACGCCCCAACACCCATGCTTCCATCCGGGCAACCCAACGCGCACATGAAACAAAGCACGAAGAAACAAAGCAAGCCAAGGGAACAAACAAGAACGAGCCAGGGCAAAGGAGAGATGCAGAGACAAATGCAACCACAACAAGGCGTGCACCATCACAGCTTAGCGACACCACCCAAACTACCGGCCGGTCCAATCCCATGGGAAGCAGCGAGCCGCCACCACCATTTTCTGGCATGCAGCGTGCCTTGGCAATGACTACCAAAACATTGCCGACCAAGAGGTTGCTGCCACATAGCGAGGCAGGCACCGCTCCCTCTGCTGCGGGCGAGGCCGACCCCGGCCATTCTAAAGACAGCTTCCCCCCCCGGAAACGACAGGATGGGCCATACAACCAGCTCTACTACCCCAGCCCCACATCAAAATGCAGGTCTACTGGGCAAACGCCACGACGATTATAGTAGACAAATGCCGAGCAGGTTACACTAGACAAATGCCACCCAGACCACGTTAACACACGACACGTAAGGTCTACGCTCTGCGCGCTGCGTGGCCACTCACATGAACATACATGTGCTACCCAGAGCCCACATGAACACGAAGATGCACTGGACAAACGGCCACACTCTGCGCCCTGCATGGCCACTTACCCCAGTGTGCGGGCAGTTGAACATGCCCGTCAGGTCGGCCTCGGCCGCCGCGTCCATGAGCTCCTCCTCGGTGGCCTCCTCGACGATGCCATCAGTGGCGCGCAGTGCGTGCACGGCGCGCTCGTAGGACACGGGGTCGCCGATCTGGATGGCCGACGCAAACGTGGGCTTGGCCGTGATAGGGGCAAACGTCTGGAAGCCGGACTTGTATGCCTGGGGGGGGGAAGGGGGTGGTGGTAAAAAGGACGAGGGGAAAAGGACGAGACAGAGGGAGAGGGGGGGAGGAGGAGCAAGGACAAGGGCAGGCGAGAAGATCAGACAGCGGAAGAGGGGGGGGGTGAGATCAGACAGCGGAAGAGGGGGGGGTGAGATCAGACAGCGGAAGAGGGGGGGGGTGTCAGTGGATGGTGACAGAGGGTTGGGGGGGGGGGGGGGGGGCCGGGGGGGGGAGTTCAGTGGATGGTGAGAGAGGGAGATTGGAAACAACAGCTGATTTGAGTCAGCGTCCACGATGCTACCAGGTCACGCACACACTTCACAAGACAGGCACCATGAACGATACAAAAAAGTCTGCATGAGGGTGAGCAAGCGGTGAGTGCCCTCCATGGGCGCCCAGGGCGACACGTGCCGCCAGAGGAGATGCCATGCGCGTCAAGGCATGGCGCTGCGTGCCGATGGGAACAAAAAGTGTTCGACCAACCGGGCCGCCACCTTGAGCGACTGCCTTGCCGAGCGAAAACTAATCAGCACTGCAACTCATCATGCCCCATGCTTTACTCCACACCACCCAGCATGGAAGACTTCAAACCATGGGACACGCTAGCGCGGGAATGATTAAGGCCCCCCCCCCCCCCCCCCCCCCGGGTCCTGGGATCGCATCAGAGCCTACGCCCAAGACCCGGGCACAAGGGCCTGTGCACAAGCGGATGCCCCACGCATGCGGCTCTCATCGAGTCGCTCACCAGCCTACAGCCATCACACGCAACGGCGTGCTGCCCTCACCGAGTAGAGCGGGTTGGCGTTGTGAGCCTGCGCGCACACCAGCCGTGGGATGCGGTCGATGAGACCCAGCTCCTTGCACTGGTGGAAGCCCTTGTAGAACGCGTAGATGTTGCCCAGGTTGCCGCCGGGAATGATCACCCAGTCGGGGCTCTGCGCCACATTATTTGGGGCCAGGGTGGGGGTAGGGGTGGGGGGCATAATGTTGTTTTGGGTTGGAGGGGGGCAGGGGGAAGGGGGAGACAAGGTCGCGCGCAGGCAGGCTATGATGAGCCAGAGCCAGCAGATGGGTGATCCCCCACCTACGGTAAGGAGGCCCTGGCTGCACCCAAGCACCTGAATACCAAGCGTCCCACAAACGGTTGCGTCCTGACTTTAGAGGCAGGCGTCACGCGTGCCCCCACCAAACCCACCCCTGCCCACCCGCCTACACTGTCGTCCTGCACCGTGGCCATCCCGGCCACGGGCGCGGCGTCGGGCATCTCCTCTCCCTGTTCTCACTAGCCACACTACGCCGGGCCCTGCCTAGGGAGCACTTTCATGCATTGATGATGGATGAAGGGAGATCCGAGCAACACAGAGCAAGAACAACTAGAAAATAACCCCCGCGCCAATGGATGGGCATTTTATGGCACAATGCAGCCTTTTGGGAACACAACAGGGCATCATGGCAACCCGGTCTGTGGCTAACCTGCACACCCTGGCCCTGATCAGTGGAACATCAGGCCCTAAATAAGTGGAACGCAACCACACAAAGCGGACCGGGGAGAAGCGGGGGTGACTCCACACGATGGTCCCAGTTGCTCCGCAGCACCTCGCCTGGCCCAACACCGACAGACAGCGACCTCTTGGCGCACAATGAGGTGTCCGGCTTCACCCAGGTCCCTGCTCACCCACCAACCTTAAGCAGTACCGATCCAGCACCCCCTATGTGCGTGCCACCGTGGCCCCCACCCCGACAAACCGCTTTGCCCCCTACGATCACCTGCCAGTCGAACTGCTGGCACATCTCAACCGCTCACTTGCCAGTCATGCTGCTGGCAGCCCTAAAACCGTTCACCTGCCAGTTAAACTGCTGGCAGATTTCAACCGCTCACCTGCCAGTCAAACTGCTGGCACATCTCAACCGCTCACCTGCCAGTTGAACTGCTGGCAGATCTCGATGGCGGCCGTCTTTTGGCCCTCGAGCCGCAGGCTGTTAAGGCTGTTGGCCAGGTAGATGGGGCACTCGGCCGTCACCTCGCGGATGAGCCGCATGCAGCCGTCAAAGTCGGAGTCGATGCTGACCACCAGGGCACCGTTGGCGATAGGCTGGCGAGGGGCATACGTGCAGGGTGCAAGGGGCAACAGGGGGGGGGGGGTGGCGCGCATGTCAAACCAGCAAGGTTAGGCGCGTGTACAAAGGAGAAGGGGCCGAGCATGGGCGGCGCAAGGGTGCGTGGCGCGTGTGGTAATCAAATGATCTGTTAGAGGATGAAGGACGAAAGCTGCTGTTCCCACTGTCTCTGTCGCACCCTTACCCCCACGCCCGCAAGGCCCTTGCACGTGCTCGTGTCTATAAAGGCAACCATTTGGCTCACCTGGCCCAACGTACGACACCCCTGTCCAAAGTCAGGGGTATAGCAGCGAAGATATCAATTACCTGCGCCAGTAGACTATCCCTTCCTTTCCTGGCTGCTGGTGATATTACTACAGAAGTCAAGCCCAAGCCGCCGCTTCCTAGTTCAAACATCCCCGCCCCATGACAGCCCATTCCACCCATCCATCCAAGTGCAGGCGGGCAGATATTGATATTCTGCACCTCAGGGACCCCGTGACGGCACGCAGCAACCGTCTCCTCCACCCCCATCCCTGGTGTGGGAACACGGAACGACGACAGCGCAGGCACATGCCATCAAGTGGACCTTGGCTACTTCACCCACCGACCTTATCACGCCGCACGCAAGCATTCAGCTGTACTCATGGCCACCGCAACCCCCCCCCCCAATGCCGCACCAGCACGACCCACTGGTACAGTTTGAGTTTTGCCTACCAACTTCTACACACACACATACACATCCACAAGCTGCGCGATGGAGATCTCGTTGGACACACACACACACACAAGGCAACCCCCACCCACCCGCATGGAGCACGGAGCACCCGCACCTGGACCCACCACCCCACACCCACCTGCACGAGCTGCGCGATGGAGATCTTGTCGGCGGGCAGGAAGACAATCGCGGGGATGCTGGCGGCCGCGCAGTAGGCGGACAGCGCCGCCGACGTGTCGCCTGTGGACGCGCAGCCGACCGCCATAAGCGGCTTGCCCAGCTTGCGCAGGCGGTTCACCTGGCTGACCAGCACCGTCATGCCAAGGTCCTGGCCGTGGGGAGGGGGGAGCGGATGGGGGGTTGTGGTGGCAATATGTGGCTTGGGTTCGGGTGAGGTGGGTTGGGTTGGGCAAGGGTAGGGTGGTAAGGGGGGGCGGGGTGGGTGGGGGGGCAACATGTGGGGTGGGGTGGGGAGGGAGGGGGTTGGGTTGGGTAAGGGTAGGGTGGTTGTGGCAACTCATGACACAGACAATCGTGAGTCATCACAGCATTGTCTTGAGTCAGGTGTCGGCACTTTGAATACATGCTAGGCATGTGCACCATGTCGTCACCAAGGGCTCATGCAGGGTCCTGGTTATCAAGCGGCGCCCCCCAAAACCCCTTGCTCCCCCAACAGAGGCCATAAAATTTGGAGATGCTCACGGAACAGGTGTTTCCCAAACTTGCACACCGGGCTTTGGTTGGTTCCTGTGCCCATGGCTGGTTGGTTCCTGTCCCCATGGTTGGTTGGTTCCTGCCCCCATGGCTGGTTGGTTCCTATCCCCATGGCTGGTCGGTTCCTGTGCCCATTAACTAATTAATTAAACTCGTGCTCCCGTTGGGGAGTCACGGAGCACCGGAGTGCTTTTAATCCCTGTATGTGCACAACAGGAAGAAAGGGCAGAGACCCCCTTTCTCCTTCATGCCAGAGGCATGCCACAGCAGCAATCGGACACGATAGACGATCCGGCAAGGTCTGTGCGTGCAATAAGACCCGTGTGAGCATATCATAACAAGGAGCGTGGGCAAGTAAGCTAATCATAGCCAGGACGTAGCATGGCTGGCTGTACAAGGGCTAAGCTAAGGCTAGGGCTGGTTGTGTACCGTACGTTAGCGGTGCACGTGACTAGGTATGGTGGCACAGCTAGGCAAACATTCTAGGCATGGCTGTGCCCATGGTTGGTTGGTTCCTGTCCCCATGGCTGATGCCTATGGAATCATGCCATATTCTGCCCACCAGCACTGCGAGATCAGAAAGCTCCGCTGACAGTAGGCGTGAGGGAGGCTTACGGGCCATGCGCTTGCCACTCGTGAATGGTCCTGTGTTTGAATCCAGCTTAGTACCAAAATTTTGCTCTCCACCCGCACCGTGCAGCGCGTGCACGGGAACCAAGGTATGCGCACAATATGCGCAGGCATCGGTGGCAGCCAAAAACGGCCCGCGTGCAGAGGGAGGGAGAGTGAACACGCACGAGCCAGCGCGCGAGTGGCTTAGAGCCCATGGCCAACCAAGCCCTCATGAGCGACAACGAGGGCGCCACTGCATCATCAGCAGGCCAAGCGGTATGGACTAGCACTGGGGGGCGTGGTTGGCAGAGTGACGGCGGTACGGGCAAATTGCATGATGAGACACGCCCCGTTCTCCCAAGACAGCAAACAGCAACCAGAGCATGCCATTATAGATAGAGCAATCAGGCCAACCCACCGAATGAGCGGGTGGTGTGGCAGGAGCAGGTGCAACTAGTGGAACGAGCAGCCGCAAGTAGCTGCGCGTGGGGGGACACATCCAAAAAGGCTGGCCACCAACGCAACGCGTGCCTGACCACGCACCTTGAACGAACCCGTGTGCGAGCACCCGCACTGCTTGACC
Source organism: Mesostigma viride (assembly GCA_009746045.1). NCBI lineage: Eukaryota > Viridiplantae > Streptophyta > Mesostigmatophyceae > Mesostigmatales > Mesostigmataceae > Mesostigma > Mesostigma viride. The sequence goes on from RPFO01000578.1 coordinate 25,069, forward strand.
CACAAATCGCTCATGCCCAGCGACTGCTTGCCAAACCGCTCGGCCCAGAACAGGTTGGAGTTGCCCTCGAACATGCTCACAATGTGCTCATTGTCAATGCCCTGAGGGTGGGTGTGTGGGGGGGAGGGGCACAAAAAGATAGGAGGGGACACACACAAGGGGGGAGCACGACAAACAGTATTGTTTGGATGCGCGTGCTTCGCACCGTCTGACACACGCACGCAGGTGCAAGCACATTCCCCGAGACCTATCATGTAGACACACCATCCATACCCTGCATGCACACCCACACCCCTGGCCTGACAGGCAAGCAAAATGGACCGCGACGGAACCGTCAGAGTTACCCGCGCAGGTGTGAGGAAACAGTGTTCTCTCTAGCACCTGGCCCCCACGTACCCCCTACCTGCCCCCTACCTGCAGCCACCGGAATAGTTGCATACAGACAGTGTTGCAGTAGACGTGGGGCCAAGCCAGGCACATGTGTGGGATAGACTTAATTAATTATTAACTAATGGGCCAGCTGATGGGGACGCCAAAACCCCTTGCCTGGCCCTCTCAATAAACACTACGCCACCACCATGTTTCCCACACGCCTTCATCACGCATGTACCCACTTCCCCACCCCACCCCACCCCACCCCACCCCACCCCACCCCACCCCACCCCACCCCACCCCACCCCACCCCACCCCACCCCACCCCACCCCACCCCACCCCACCCCACCCCACCCCACCCCACCCCACCCCACCCCACCCCACCCCACCCCACCCCACCCCACCCCAAAAAAGGCCCCTTCCTCACCACGCTTGGCTCCACGCAGACATCTGGCAGGGTTGCCGGGCAACCCTTGGTGCCAAGTGCGCACTATTATCCAGCACAACACCGAGGCGCCCACCCATGCACCCTGCTACGCAGCATCACCCCATGCACCCGCCCGTGCATCTCCCAAACATATGCTGCCCTGCCACGGTCGTTTCGTTCTGCAGCCCACCCATCCCTGACCACGTACTTGTTTCCACACGGCCACTCCTTTGGCCCCATGGTGTCATAAAGCCCCCAACACGAATCTCAAGGTTGAACAGCCGTGCCCACAGTAGCCCTGTAATCAGTCCTATTGAAATCGAAACCAACTACTGTATGAGATGCTTGTCTAGTATGGAAGCCATACATTAGTTGGAAACCAACTACCTTATAAATGGTTGCCTAGTATAAAAGCTTTACCCTCGTAGGGGTTGGCAACGTGGTATGCCACATACCGGTAGCACCAGCTCCTTCTTGCCCCACACGCCCGAGCCGTAGGGCCAGGTGGACTTGCCCACGCGCGCGTCAAACAGGTTCTTCCAGTAGGACGGCTCCCGGCTTTTAAGCGCCGCCATGTCATGCTCCACGTCGAGCAGGGCACCTGCAGGGGGAACACAGGGCAGGGAGGGATGCACCAATGGGCCGGGATCAATTCCACTGCGCATAAACGTGATACTCAAAACGCATGAAAAAAAAGGGCTTCCACATACCGCTTCCTCATTGGACATGAAAATGTTTGCTGGACCTGGCATGGGAATCGGGAATTCCAAATAAAATCCAAATTAAGTCTATCCAATGATGAGAGTGTAGCAAGATACGGTACATACTTCAAAGCATCATAAATCGTCACTCCGTGGCGGACGGAGAGACACAACTTCGCCAAAGCTAAGAAGCCGCGCTCACCAGTTTTGCTTCGGTAGACGACCTCATCCAAAGAATACGACTCTGTTGACCCGGGGCTGTTGAACGGAACATACTTGGCACTGAAATTCCCGTCCACACCTGCATGCGAGAACCGGGCAGGAAAAAAAAGCATGTCATAAAATGTACAAAGCAATGGGCGTACCAAGACCACAGCCTTCCGGTTGACGGAGTATGGTAGCAGTCAAAGCCATGTGAAAATAACATGCAGGTCGCCGAGGCTGGAAAAAATTGCGCATGGTAAACGTTTAAACGAGGGGTCCAAGGCCTTCGCGTCAGTGAAAGATAGGGGTCCAGAAAACGCGACGCATTTCGTCCATTGTCTGCACGGCATGGAGAGAAACATGTCACAACGCGTAGAACAAGACTTCACAAATCTCACCGGTGATAGCAGCGGACGGAGAATGTAGACCATCCTGTAATACTGAACTGTTCGAGACGCACTGCCTATGCTTGGGCTTCTGAACCCGAGGCGCAGGAACTGGCGTGCGATTACATACACTCCGTAATCCCTGAAAAGAACGAAGCCGGTGCTTCCCGGCCGTCGGTGCAACACTGCGAGTCAAACCTGGCATCGCCAGCATCTCTGAGGCAACAACCATGCTGATAAAGTATTGCTTTTCCTGCGCGCTAGCGTTGCCCAACCGGCTTTGCCTGCCCGGTTCCTAACTCGGCTGGTCGGGGGCAATTGCCGATTATCAAAGGTGCAGCCATCCGCGCCGCTGAACCTCGTGCTGGATAGTGGATGCTGCATGCTGCTCTTGCCTTGGTGCATGGACGAAGAGCGTGCTGGACTGCAGTAGAGTAGTACTGTACTGTACTGTACTGTAAGGCGTCCGGACGTACTTGGGTCCCTGAAGAAAGGTTTGTACTGGACAGCAAAATGACTACCTCCAGGAGGAATTACCGTAGTTTTGGTTTAATGTCCGTACTTTTTTTGTGGTTTGAGGTTGTTGTTGTTGTTGTTGCTGTTGTTGCCCACGCCGCACATGGGCAACTTTTGAGTTGATACAGTAGTAGTGGTGTTGTATCATATTCGGTATGGCGGGGACCCCCGGGGAGGAGCTCTCCAACAGTCAACTAGCCTGGGTATGGCTCCGAACTAATATGCTATACGCGATCTGGACTACACCGTCCGCATTGGAAGTTCTAACTAAATAATTAGCTTCTGGAAAATGTTCTGGCTGAAAACCATAAAAAAAACAAAAGAAAATTAATTAATTAACTCCGGGGGCTGAGGACTGGACTCAACAAACAAACAAACAAAATTAATTAATTAACTCATGTGGGCACGGGGTCGTCGCCCTGTGAGAAAACAAACAAACACTTTATATTATATAAAAGTACATAAAACCTTCGAAAATACCTTGGACAGGCGGGGAACATGAAATATCGTGAAAATCGAAAAAAAACCGCGAGACTCAGGCCGAGCGCGGGGTGAGGCGCGAACCAAGTGAACCGCTTTTGCATCCAGCAATCCACGCTCTACTGCCTCGGCAGGGCACGTCGGTCGGTACTCTGTAGAGGCTGAGGCCTGAGCGTGTCTACAGATGTACATGTAAGATGTACTACTCATGTGCGATACTTATGGGCCTTGAGCAATTAAATAGGGTATCACTGACCTGAGACCTCCACTGACTAGTGACTATAGCCTGTGGCCGCCGAAAGGGGGGCCGCCGGGCCGGGTTGGGGACGGCGTGTACCATATCTACCAAACAAACAAAAGAAATTTAATTAAATAAGTACCCACGTGCCTTGAACGGCTGCAGGACAAACAAACAAACAAAAGGTTTTAATTAAATAATAAAAACCCGGGACTCTAACTGGCTCCCCAACAAACAATCCAGGGTTATTCGTAATGCAAATACGGCAAAAATTGACCCATAATAACAAACTTCCAATGCGGACGGTGTATCCGGAACGAGACGGTTTTCAAAGTGCGGCACGAATACACCAAAGCCGCCGTGGTGAGGCGGTTTATCTTTCTCTGGAACTCAGCAATGCGTCGCGCTTGGCTCTTGGCGCAAGAACAATACAAGGTGTGGGACCCCGGGCCCAACAATGACAAGCCCAGCCCCTTGGAGCTCTTCCATGCTCTCCTGGGACGCAACAGGGTGTTTACCTGCATTCCTCACGGTGACCTTACGCGCGTCACTTGGCTCCCCTGGTCACACAATGCTCCTTTCTAAACCTTTCACCTATCACACTACCCTCAGAGGGTAACCAGCTGGTCGATACGTGGTACCTCTTCACCTAATGATATTCCTATTGGTTAATAAAAATACCCATTTACCCGGAAATACAGTAGTAGTGGTGTTGCAGACATCAGTGAAGGCCGTGTTGACGCCTAGTGACAGGCGCCACGTGTAGCGTAAGAAGGCTGCATAGGCCACGCCTGTTTCTTGAGTAAATATTCACGCCTATCTGATTGTTCAAGCCGATTATCTATTCAAGCCTATTCGTGATTCACGCACTTGAACTATTGACCTAAATGTGTATTTTCCATTGATCTGATTCTGGCATCCTAATTTGACTGTTTGTTCTAACGCTCGTTCGTTTTTGTATCTACCGGTAATCATGCAAGGCGCAAGCAACCCAGGCCCGTAGAAAAAATTGTATGTACTATCTACTATGTACTATTCACCTAACGATATTACTATTGGTTAATACAAATACCCATTTACCCGGAAATTTGTATGTATGATGTACTTGCCTGTCCAGCTTCGTGGCCACGATTTGTCGACGATTGTCGATGAGGTATTACTGGCCAGGAGTTATTATTTCGGCAACCCTCCTGCCACGAGGAAAGTTGGGGATGGATGCCTGCGAGCACGCGGCAGATAAATCTTTGTTTTCGCTCGCGTGCCTCTTGTCTCGCACGAGTGCTTCAACCGTGCGGGGGGGTTGCCATTTTTAGGGACGCAATGTCACAGGCATTGTTCTGTAACCCGCGCACCCCCGCAATTCCCAATGTAGCCTCCTCTTTTCGCAAACTTGGCCAATGAACATGGCCAAGCTATCCCGCTGTTAAATAAAGCTAAACAGGGCCATGGGGCCATCCATCCGAAGGTCGGTTGCCTCGACGGTTTTTCAATGGACGACAAGCTTGCCGTCGACGTTAAGTTACTGCTATGAAGGCCTGACAACACCATATGTTGTCATCTCCTGGCTTTCCCCAGCTCGGTCGTTGTCTTTTGCTGGCCATGAGACGAACAAGGAGGAGAAGCATGGCAACTTCTTTGCGTCGGCAAACCGACAATTGGGCCCCGTCTCTCGAGATCGCTGGTGCCCTTCAAAGCTCCGCGGGCTTTTCGGCATGCAAAGCTGGCACGCCAGCTCCGGTTGCCGTCTTGGGCATACCCGCAGCTTTTATTGTGGGGCGGTGTTGCGTGCCAGCGCCAAAGAGCCTGGAAGCAGCCATGCACCTGTTTCCTCCTCCGGGAACTCGCATGCTCTTGAAAGTGACGCTGACCGGCTTGTAAAATTCCAGCAAGCCGAGAAGCTAGTCCGGGTAAGAAAATATTGTAAATATTGTGTATCTTGGTAAGCTTCAACGCATATGCACTTTTTTGTGCTTCAGAATGACGACTCAAGTTGCCCCAGGGTGCTAGGCACGCTCTGGGTGATAGATGACAAGCAGTCTGGCACCATGTTGCCATTTCAAAAGCACGGCGCGAATCCGCCTGTGTTTTTCGAAGGGATCCATTTTCACATGTACGACTGAACGTGGAGATTTTTTTTGGGGGGGGGGAGGGGAGGGAGGGGGAGCGAACTGGGCCTGCTCGAGCATCAAGAAAAGGTTTAAACTCGATTTCAAGCCGGTTGTGTGTCACGGCTGGTGGTTAGAAGGCACAGACAAATGACCACCCGCGTACCCTGACGGTTTTGGCTGCTAAACTTGTACGGACAATGCTGTGGGAGCACATAGGGGGGTCGGACCATAGGTGCGCTCCCAGCATGGATCTTGTGATCCCTGGGACACCTGGCCAGGTGGGCACCTGGGTCCCCTTTGGTTCTGGGTACTGTGCAGCACTCCATGGCAGTCACAATGTAGCCTGTAGGAGTGCTCTGTGAGGTTGCGTGGCATGGCGTGGCGTGGCGTGGCGTGGCGTGGCGTGGCGTGGCGTGGCGTGGCGTGGCGTGGCGTGGCGTGGCGTGGCGTGGCGTGGCGTGGCGTGGCGTGGCGTGGCGTGGCGTGGCGTGGCGTGGCGTGGCGTGGCGTGGCGTGGCGTGATGTGCGTTGTCCCTTGTCTGGCTTGACCCCCGGCTTTTGTTACTATTGTCTGGTGCTGCTTGTTGCGTGACGTGAATGACATGTGGCGGCAGCACGCGCATGTGTCAGAGCTGCGGCGACAGCTGGCTGAGGACCCCAGGGAGCTCCTGACGTACGGCCAGCTGCTCGACCTGTGCATCAGCAGGTGCGGCGCCGCACGTGGGCAATGTGAGGGGGGTCTCACCCTCTGCTCTCCATGTGCATGCGGGAGTGAAGGCACGTGTGTCAAGTGTGTTGTGTCCCATGCAGGACTGTATAGTGTCCCATGCAGGAGTCTGTAGTGTCCCATGCAGGAGTCTGTAGTGTCCCATGCAGGAGTCTATAGTGTCCCATGCAGGAGTCTATAGTGTCCCATGCAGGAGTTTGACAATGTCCCATCCTACCAGTTTGTCAATTTCCCATTTGGCCAGTTTGACGATGTCCCATTCGACCAGTTTGACAATGTCCCATTCTACCAGTGTGAAAATGTTCCATCTGACCAGTTTGACAATGCCCCATCCGACCAGTTGGACAATGTCCCATTTGACCAGTTTGACAATGCCCCATCCGCGACCAGTTGGACATGTCCCATTCGACCAGTTTGACAATGTCCCGTTCGACCAGTTTGACAATGTCCCATTCGACCAGTTTGACAATGCCCCATTTGACCAGTTTGACAATGCCCCGTTCGACCAGTTTGACAATGTCCCACCCAAAACGTGCATCCTTGCACTTCTCGACTCTGCAAGAGCAGCCACGCGTGGCTTCTCAAGACAGAGGGGGTCGGCTTGCAAAGCCGTAGGGAGTGTATTTGCAGAATTGACACAAGGCAACATTCTTAGGTGCAAGCCCTCAGGGGCTGCCTCGCAGAGCCGACCGAGGGCGTTTGCTCGACATAACTCGCGGTGGCATCCCTCTGCCGGGGTGGGGACAACAGCACACCCCTGTGGGGACAACAGACCCCTTCTGCGCACCGTGGGGGACGGTGACCGCCCAACCCCACACCCCGTCCATGCCTGTGTTAGCGCCGCCAAGGTCTCTCTCTCTCTCTCTCTCTCTCTCTCTCTCTGTGTGTGTGTGTGTGTGTCTTCCATTGTTGTCGTCGCCATTGGCACCCATGCATTCACGGCTCCTTGCTGGCCTACTGTGGACCCACACCACCTCAACAACGACGCACACATGCAACCGGGGTCGCCGTCGGCACGCTTGCTTGCATGGCTTCTTGCTTGCTCATGTTTGCATCCATCGTTCCTTGCTTGCGCGCTTTGGACCCATGCCTCCTCAACAACCATGACCCTATGCACCTTCCTCAACCACGTCCCCACGCACCGCCCTCAACATCATCCCCACGCACCGCCCTCAACATCATCCCCACGCACCGCCCTCAACCACCTGCCTGCATCTCCCCTGCCGGCTGCCCCATCCTCCCCACCCCATGGCGACCCCGAACGCGCCTGCAGTGGCGCCGCCCCCACGCCAGCGCAGGCGGGCGAGCTAGCCCAGGCACTGCACGCGTCCGCTACGGTCCTCATCCTGGGCGACAACGTCTATTTGCGGCCCACGCAGGTGAGAGGTTGTTTGTGCTTGCGGCGCAAACAGCTGAGGGGTTGTTTGTGCTTGCGGCCCAAGCAGGTGAGGGGTTCTTTGTGTTGCGCACAAGCAGGTGAGGGGTTGTTTGTGCTTGCAACCCAAGCAGGGGAGGGGTTGTTTGTGCTTGCGGCCCAAGCAGGTGAGGGGTTGTGTGTGCTTGCGGCCCAAGCAGGTGAGGGGTTGTTTGTGCTGGTGGGCCGAAGCAGGTGAGGGGTTGTTTGTGTTTGTGGCCCGAGCAGGTGAGGGGTTGTTTGTGCTTGCGGCCCAAGCAGGTGAGGGGTTGTTTGTGTTTGTGGCCCAAGCAGGTGAGGGGTTGTTTGTGCTTGCGGCCCAAGCAGGTGAGGGGTTGTTTGTGCTTGGGGCCCAAGCAGGTGAGGGGTTGTTTGTGCTGGTGGGCCGAAGCAGGTGAGGGGTTGTTTGTGTTTGTGGCCCAAGCAGGTGAGGGGTTGTTTGTGCTTGCGGCCCAAGCAGGTGAGGGGTTGTTTGTGCTTGCGGCCCAAGCAGGTGAGGGGTTGTTTGTGCTTGCGGCCCAAGCAGGTGAGGGGTTGTTTGTGCTTGCGGCCCAAGCAGGTGAGGGGTTGTTTGTGCTGGTGGGCCAAGCAGGTGAGGGGTTGTTTGTGCTTGTGGCCCAAGCAAGTAAGGGGTTGTTTGTGGTTGCAACCCAAGCAGGTGAGGGGTTGTTTGTGTGGCGCACAAGCAGGCGAGGGGTTGTTTGTGCTTGCGGCCCAAGCAGGTGAGGGGTTGTTTGTGCTTGCGTCCGAAGCAGCTGAGGGACTAATGGTGCTTGCGGCCCAAGCAAGTGAGGGGTTGTTTGTGCTTGCGGCCCAAGCAGGTGAGGGGTTGTTTGTGCTTGCAGCCCAAGCAGGTGAGGGGTTGTTTGTGCTGGTGGGCCGAAGCAGCTGAGGGGCTAATCGTGCTTGCGGCCCAAACAGGTGAGGGGTTGTTTGTGCTTGCGGCCCAAGCAGGTGAGGGGTTGTTTGTGCTTGCGGCCCAAGCAGGTGAGGGGTTGTTTGTGCTTGCGGCCCAAGCAGGTGAGGGGGTGTTTGTGCTTGCGGCCCAAGCAGGTGAGGGGTTGTTTGTGCTTGCGGCCCAAGCAGGTGAGGGGTTGTTTGTGGTTGCAACCCAAGCAGGTGAGGGGTTGTTTGTGCTTGCGGCCCAAGCAAGTGAGGGGTTGTTTGTGCTTGCGGCCCAAGCAGGTGAGGGGTTGTTTGTGCTTGCGGCCCAAGCAGGTGAGGGGTTGTGTGTGTTTGTGGCCCAAGCAGGTGAGGGGTTGTTTGTGCTTGCGGCCCAAGCAGGTGAGGGGTTGTTTGTGGTTGCAACCCAAGCAGGTGAGGGGTTGTTTGTGCTTGCGGCCCAAGCAAGTGAGGGGTTGTTTGTGCCTGGGTCCCAAGTAGGTGAGGGGTTAATTGTGCTTGCGGCTCCAGCAGGTGAGGGGTTGTTTGTGCTTGCGGCTCCAGCAGGTGAGGGGTTGTTAGTGCTGGTGGGCCGAAGCAGGTGAGGGGTTGTTTGAGGTTGCAACCCAAGCAGGTGAGGGGTTGTTTGTTTGGCGCACAAGCAGGTGAGGGGTTGTTTGTGTTTGTGGCTTAACCAGGTGAGGGGTTGTTTGTGCTTGCGGCCCAAGCAGGTGAGGGGTTGTGTGTGTTTGTGGCCCAAGCAAGTGAGGGGTTGTTTGTGTTTGTGGCCCAAGCAGGTGAGGGGTTGTTTGTCCTTGCGGGCCAAGCAGGTGAGGGGTTGTTTGTGTGGCGCACAAGCAGGTGAGGGGTTGTTTGTGTTTGTGGCTTAAGCAGGTGAGGGGTTGTTTGTGCTTTTGGGCCCAAACAGGTGAGGGGTTGTTTGTGCTTGCGGCTTAAGCGGGTGAGAGGTTGTTTGTGCTTGCAACCCAAGCAAGTGAGGGGTTGTTTGTGCTTTTGGGCCCAAACAGGTGAGGGGTTGTTTGTGCTTGCGGCCCAAGCGGGTGAGAGGTTGTTTGTGCTTGCAACCCAAGCAGGTGAGGGGTTGTTTGTGTTTGTGGCCCAAGCAGTTGAGGGGTTGTTTGTGTTTGTGGCCCAAGCAGGTGAGGGGTTGTTTGTGCTTGCGGCTGAAGCAGGTGAGGGGTTGTTTGTGTTTGTGGCCCAAGCAGGTGAGGGGTTGTTTGTGCTGGTGGGCCGAAGCAGGTGAGGGGTTGTTTGTGCTTGCGGCCCAAGCAGGTGGGGGGTTGTTTGTGCTGGTGGGCCGAAGCAGGTGAGGGGTTGTTTGTGCTTGCGGCCCAAGCAGGTGAGGGGTTGTTTGTGCTTGCGGCCCAAGCAGGTGGGGGGTTGTTTGTGCTGGTGGGCCGAAGCAGGTGAGGGGTTGTTTGTGCTTGCGGCCTAAGCAGGTGAGGGGTTGTTTGTGCTTGCGGCCGAAGCAGGTGAGGGGTTGTTTGTGCTTGCGGCCCAAGCAGGTGAGGGGTTGTTTGTGCTTACGGCCCAAGCAGGTGAGGGGTTGTTTGTGCTGGTGGGCCGAAGCAGGTGAGGGGTTGTTTGTGTTTGTGGCTTAAGCAGGTGAGGGGTTGTTTGTGGTTGCAACCCAAGCAGGTGAGGGGTTGTTTGTGCTTGCAGCCGAAGCAGGTGAGGGGTTGTTTGTGGTTGCAACCCAAGCAGGTGAGGGGTTGTTTGTGTTTGTGGCCCAAGCAGGTGAGTGGTTGTTTGTGCTTGCGGCCCAAGCAAGTGAGGGGTTGTTTGTGGTTGCAACCCAAGCAGGTGAGGGGTTGTTTGTGCTTGTGGCCCAAGCAGGTGAGGGGTTGTTTGTGCTTGCGGCCGAAGCAGGTGAGGGGTTGTTTGTGTTTGTGGCCCAAGCAGGTGAGGGGTTGTTTGTGCTTGCGGCCGAAGCAGGTGAGGGGTTGTTTGTGTTTGTGGCCCAAGCAGGTGAGGGTTGTTTGTGCTTGCGGCCCAAGCAGGTGAGGGGTTGTTTGTGCTTGTGGCCCAAGCAGGTGAGGGGTTGTTTGTGTGGCGCACAAGCAGGTGAGGGGTTTTTTGTTTGTGGCTTAAGCAGGTGAGGGGTTGTTTGTGCTTGCGGCCCAAACAGGTGAGGGGTTGTTTGTGCTTGCGGCCCAAGCGGGTGAGAGGTTGTTTGTGCTTGCAACCCAAGCAGGTGAGGGGTTGTTTGTGCTTTTGGGCCCAAACAGGTGAGGGGTTGTTTGTGCTTGCGGCCCAAGCGGGTGAGAGGTTGTTTGTGCTTGCAACCCAAGCAGGTGAGGGGTTGTTTGTGTTTGTGGCCCAAGCAGGTGAGGGGTTGTTTGTTTGGCGCACAAGCAGGTGAGGGGTTGTTTGTGCTTGCGGCCCAAGCAGGTGAGGGGTTGTTTGTGCTTGAGGCCCAAGCAGGTGAGGGGTTGTTTGTGCTTGCAGCCGAAGCAGGTGAGGGGTTGTTTGTGGTTGCAACCCAAGCAGGTGAGGGGTTGTTTGTGCTTGAGGCCCAAGCAGGTGAGGGGTTGTTTGTGCTTGCGGCCCAAGCAGGTGAGGGGTTGTTTGTGGTTGCAACCCAAGCAGGTGAGGGGTTGTTTGTGCTTGCAGCCGAAGCAGGTGAGGGGTTGTTTGTGGTTGCAACCCAAGCAGGTGAGGGGTTGTTTGTGCTTGCGGCCCAAGCAGGTGAGGGGTTGTTTGTGTTTGTGGCCAAAGCAGGTGAGGGGTTGTTTGTGCTGGTGGGCCGAAGCAGGTGAGGGGTTGTTTGTGCTTGCGGCCCAAGCGGGTGAGGGGTTGTTTGTGCTTGCGGCCCAAGCAGGTGAAGGGTTGTTTGTGTTTGTGGCCCAAGCAGGTGAGGGGTTGTTTGTTCTTGCGGCCCATGCAGGTGAGGGGTTGTTTGTGCTTGCGGCCCAAGCAGGTGAGGGGTTGTTTGTGCTGGTGGGCCGAAGCAGGTGAGGGGTTGTTTGTGTTGGTGGCTTAAGCAGGTGAGGGGTTGTTTGTGTGGCGCACAAGCAGGTGAGGGGTTGTTTGTGCTGGTGGGCGGAAGCAGCTGAGGGGTTGTTTGTGCTTGCGGTCCAAGCAGGTGAGGGGTTGTTTGTGCTTGCGGCCCATGCAGGTGAGGGGTTGTTTGTGCTTGCGGCTCAAGCAGGTGAGGGGTTGTTTGTGCTTGCAACCCAAGCAGGTGAGGGGTTGTTTGTGCTGGTGGGCCGAAGCAGGTGAGGGGTTGTTTGTGTTTGTGGCCCAAGCAGGTGAGGGGTTGTTTGTGCCTGCGGCCTAAGCAGGTGAGGTGTTGTTTGTGCTTGCGGCCCAAGCAGGTGAGGGGTTGTTTGTGCTTGCGGCCCAAGCAGGTGAGGGGTTGTTTGTGCTGGTGGGCAGAAGCAGCTGAGGGGCTAATCGTGCTTGCAGCCCAAGCAGGTGAGGGGTTCTTTGTGCTGGTGGGCCGAAGCAGGTGAGGGGTTGCTTGTGGTTGCGGCCGAAGCAGGTGAGGGGTTGTTTGTGCTTGCGGCCCAAGCAGGTGAGGGGTTGTGTGTGCTTGCGGCCCGAGCAGGTGAGGGGTTGTTTGTGTTTGTGGCCCAAGCAGGTGAGGGGTTGTTTGTGCTTGCGGCCCAAGCAGGTGAGGGGTTGTTTGTGCTTGCGGCCCAAGCAGGTGAGGGGTTGTTTGTGCTTGCGGCCGAAGCAGGTGAGGGGTTGTTTGTGCTTTTGGGCCCAAACAGGTGAGAGGTTGTTTGTGTTTGTGGCGCAAGCAGGTGAGGGGTTGTTTGTGCTTGGGGCCCAAGCAGGCGCGCACGCGTTGTCATGGAGCAATCATGTTCGCGCGGGTTGTTGTGGCCCACTTAGCCTTGCCCGTCCGCCTGTTCTCGCAACAATACCAACTGCACCTGCGGTGGCCACACGTACATTGGGGGCGTGGCCATATGGCATGGCATTACAAATGCCTATGCCATCAGTCATGGTGTTGCCTGTGGCAGGAGGCAGGGCAGGTGTATGCAACGGTGTGTGTGTGTGTGTGTGTGTGTGTGTGTGCTGTGTGTGCGTGGTGGTGTGTGTGTGTGTGTGTGCGCGGTTGGTGGGGTGGGGTGGGGGAGGGGGGGCGGCGGGGGGGGGGGGGGGCAGGTGTGTGCAATGATGTGTATCCGTGTGTGCGTGTTAAGGGGCGCAGCCAGCGTTCAGCTGGTGGCCTTCACCACCCCGCAAGCCAGGCCCCTTACTTATAAGCCTGACCAGCTTAAATTAGGGGTTGCCTTGCGAAGCCGTAGGATTACCGCCTCGCAAGGCAGGCCCCTGTTGAGCTAGGCGGCGCGGCGCTGGTACCGTGCTTCTTGCCCTATCCTCCTTGCCCTTTACCAGTATACCTTGAGTGACTGACCACCCGCCCACCTGCCCTGTGGTTTGGGACTGACCACCCGCCTGCCTGCCCTGTGGTTTGGGACTGACCGCATGCCCGCCTGATGGTCTCTGCCTGCCTTGTGATCGTGGCGTGCGTGTGCCTGCCTGCGTGCCAGATCGCGGACAAGGTGCTGGGCGTGCTGCCGGCGGTGTCGCACGACCAGCTGGCGCAGATGGAGAACACGGTGAGGCGCCGCCCGTGCACATTTCTAGCGGTGTTGCGCACATGTGCATTTGCAGCCATGGTCTTCCTGGAGTCACCTTTGCACTGCTTCCGCCGTTGCGGGACCCAGTGAGTAGTACTCCTACTCACATTTGCCCCCGTGGGGCTAGCCGTTAGATTCGATCCACTGGTTCATATTGGGGAATTTTGGATGCACTTTCGCCACTCTCTGGTAAAGAGCTTTTTCGCAGTTGGGCTATGGCTTGGGATGCCTTCAGATCAGGAGACCCCTAGAGTCGCGAAATCATGCAAGAGGTCTTATGTTCGAATCCAGTGTCGTACCAAAAAATCGAATTGATAGCAGCACCGCTTTGCGTGGCCCCCCATCGTGCCTGTGTGTGGGACTTGCGGAGCCTGCTGCATCAAAACGCTGAATGCAGTGTTTTTGCTAAGGGGTGGGGGGGGTTCCGGTAATTCCGGTAAGGTTCCCGGCCGAGGCCGGGGGGGGGGGTACGGGGGGGCTCCGCCCCCCCGGATGGTGGCGATTTTTTTTTTTTTAAAACAAAATCCCAATAGGATTTCTTATACAGTTATATAATTTATCCTAAACTCTGAAGCCTTGCCATAGGCCCCTAGTGGGCTGCTTGTGCCCTGATTCTCATACCGGGGTATACGCAGCCGGCAGCCGGCAGCCGGCAGCCCTACTGAGACACGCGACGATGATAACTTAGCATGCATACAAGCATGTGCACATGGTAACAATAGGAGGCTACAAAAAATAGTACGCATTGCTGGTAGGCAGTGTATAGCTCTCACATGGGCTCACCCATACATGGCGCGGCCTGACTAAGTAAGTTATTAAACATGATGCCGCCTGTTTGCATGCACCCTACACCCATAGGCCATTGGAAGTTGGAAAAGCTAGTATACCTAAGGAGACCCGGGTTCCTCTTTACAAACGAGGACCAGGTTCTTCGTCACCGCTAGCTAGTGCCATCTTGGCTTTCTTTGTATGTTGGTTCCCAGTTTTACCGCCGGGCCGGCGCAGCTTCCTGTCCGTCCATTTCACATGCGCTCGCTCGAACCCATTCATCTTCTCAAAGTGGTTGAACGAGAGCGGATCACCACCAGCATGGATTTCAGGCTGTGCGTGCGCTGAGCCACCTGCATCGCCCTCCTCTACGGCACCCTCATCCACATTCCTCGTATCAGTGTCGTCCCCTTCTAACTCGATGCCTGCCTGCGCCTGGTCTGTAACGACCGTGCCCAAAGCCCGCCGACCGCTTGCACTGCCGGCCAATGTTAAAATGCCACCGCCTCGTGAGAAATGGTCTTTGAAATTGTAGCCCAGGGGAATCGGGGGCTCTTTCTTCTTTGTCATGATTCGCTTCTCTAGCGCACTATCGAATAATGCAGGATTAGAAAACACGCAAAACAAAAGTCAGCTGGCTCGACTGCCGTGAACTTCATCAACGTTTTGCGGCTCAGCACCTTCACATCGTGTTGCGTACCTACTGCAGGTCTGCAGTCTGCAGTGCAATTGTTACCCGCTCTACCAGTCTAGTCTACGCATTTGACAGACTGGACTTGCCGGCTGCCCAGTGCTGACCCATTCGTTGTAGGGTCAGAACTGCACCGCCCCACGCCTTTTGTTACTTGGGTACGGAACATCGATTTACTCACAAGTTGAAGTTGAAACTGTAGCCCCTCCTCAACAGTTACTGTTACTGTAGTACGTCCAACAACAGTCTACAAATCTCTGCTGCCCATTACGTGGCAACAACAACAGCAACAACATTTGTGCTGGTCAAGCTCACACTGGGATTTTAAGTGGGCAACATGAACGACAGCCAGGCGACAGCTGATAAAGTCGCGAGCAAGCAATGTTTGTGCAAAATCGCCTAGCCTTGACGAGCCGTTGCCCATGATTATTTTTTAAATACGGCATCTGAGGGTCACGCACTACTATTTTATGTTGATCAGTAAGGTATGTTGTAGCTGCGATCGGACCATCGCGAGATTTCATTCCCTTGCACCCTGGTTTTTGTAGGGCATTCAGCAGGGCTCTGCTGTGTCGGCGTTTACATTTCGTGGAGGTGTTAGCATGGCAGCAATGTGCAAACTTTTTGTAAATGCCGGGAATGGTCAACCTTTACTAATAGAAATTGATATTGTGTTATAGTCAGTATATAAGTACCGGTTGTGTCTGACGGGGGAACCGGGGAACCCCGGCCGGCATTTAAAGCTTCCCGGTCGACCAGGGCAGCCCGGACAAGTCACAATGGCTTATACCGGTCGAACGGGGGGGGGTTCCTGCTCTGAACACAGCATACCGGTCGACCGGGGGGGGTTTCCTGCTTGGCATATAGCATACCGGTCGGCCGGGGGGGGCTTACCGGTCGGCCGGGGGGGCACCGGTAATTACCGGAAAATTACCGGAACCGGTCCGTTAGCAAAAACACTGGCTGAATGGGGCATGTCTTCATGCAGCTGCGTGCGTCTCCTGTACGCATCCTATACTTGGGGGTGCGCTCATGAGAACGTTGGTGCTGGGCTGGCTGGGTGGCTGTGCTGTGTATGTAGCAAGCGACAACAGCTGCGCTGGCTTTTGTGAGTGCATCAGCTGCGCTAGGCACGGCCCACAGTGGCGGCAGTGGTGGCTGCGCCTGGTGGTTGGCCTCCGGAGAGGCCATTCCTCACACCTCGCTGCTGGCATCCTGCACGCTTCAATGCCGGCATCCCTCTGGCTCTATGCTGCTGGCTTCCCTGGGGCCTCTTTGCTAGCATCTGCCACCGCGCTCTGGCCTTCATGCACCCCAGTGTGCCCATGCCCACCTGCACCTGCCCCCTCACAAATGCACCTCCACCACCAACAATGACAAAGACAACCCCCACATGTGCCATACCTGCCCCCACAGCTGCGCCAGCTGGAGGACCGCCAGCGTGCGTTGGACGCGGCCGCGCGGCGCAAGGCGCTGCGCTGGATGACGGGCGGCCTGGCCGGCCTGGTGGCCCAGTTTGCGATCATGTTCCGCCTCACCTTCTACGACCTGTCGTGGGACGTGATGGAGCCCATCTCCTACTTCCTCGGCTCAGGTGCGGGGGAGGCATAGAACGAAACTGTTAGGGGACGCACAGCGTAGAATGGTCAGCAGGTTACGGCTTACATTGGTTGGCTGCTGGGGACAGGCACAGGGGAGGGGACGCAGAGGGGGCCCACGGCTTGCTGTGTACGGAGGCGGTGGTCATGGCTAGAGATATCCATTCCTTCCTTCCTTCCTTCCTTCCTTCCTTCCTTCCTTCCTTCCTTCCTTCCTTCCTTCCTTCCTTCCTTCCTTCCTTCCTTCCTTCCTTCCTTCCTTCCTTCCTTCCTTCCTTCCTTCCTTCCTTCCTTCCTTCCTTCCTTCCTTCCTTCCTTCCTTCCTTCCTTCCTTCCTTCCTTCCTTCCTTCCTTCCTTCCTTCCTTCCTTCCTTCCTTCCTTCCTTCCTTCCTTCCTTCCTTCCTTCCTTCCTTCCTTCCTTCCTTCCTTCCTTCCTTCCTTCCTTCCTTCCTTCCTTCCTTCCTTCCTTCCTTCCTTCCTTCCTTCCTTCCTTCCTTCCTTCCTTCCTTTCTTTCTTTCTTTCTTTCTTTCTTTCTTTCTTTCTTTCTTTCTTTCTTTCTTTCTTTCTTTCTTTCTTTCTTTCTTTCGTGTGCCTGCGTTGGGAGAGCCTCGGGGTACCGACCTTTTGAGTAGATACCTTCCCGCCTTGATTGGTGCACAGCGGAGAGATACCCGTGGACCATATCGTGGAGAATTGGGACGACAGGCAGGGATATTTTTGGGTGTAGGGACTAGATGGCTGTTTGGACATGGCCCAGTCATCAGCTCGACACTACCCTGCTGGCCCACTACGCTAGGTGCGGGACGCCAGCTGCCACGACATCATGAGTGGACGTGGCCATCCCCACCAGCTGCACGTGGCTGCAGGACCCTGGACCTGCGTTGCAGCGCAGGAGGACAGGAGGCTTGTCCTACGTTGCAGCGCAGGAGGACAGGAGGCTTGTCCTACGTTGCATGGCATGAGGACAGGAGGCTTGTCTTACGTTGCATGGCATGAGGACAGGAGGCTTGTCTTACGTTGCAGCGCAGGAGGACAGGAGGCTTGTCTTACGTTGCAGGGCATGAGGACAGGAGGCTTGTCCTACGTTGCAGCGCAGGAGGACAGGAGGCTTGTCTTACGTTGCAGCGCAGGAGGACAGGAGGCTTGTCTTACGTTGCAGGGCATGAGGACAGGAGGCTTGTCCTACGTTGCAGGGCAGGAGGACAGGAGGCTTGTCTTACGTTGCAGGGCATGAGGACAGGAGGCTTGTCTTACGTCGCAGCGCAGGAGGACAGGAGGTTTGTCTTACGTTGCAGCGCAGGAGGACAGGAGGCTTGTCTTACGTTGCAGCGCACGAGGACAGGAGGCTTGTCCTACTTTGCAGCGCATGAGGAAAGGAGGCTTGTCCTACGTTGCAGGGCATGAGGACAGGAGGCTTGTCTTACGTTGCATGGCATGAGGACAGGAGGCTTGTCTTACGTTGCAGGGCATGAGGACAGGAGGCTTGTCTTACGTCGCAGCGCATGAGGACAGGAGGCTTGTCTTACGTTGCAGCGCATGAGGACAGGAGGCTTGTCCTACATTGCAGGGCATGAGGACAGAAGGCTTGTCCTACGTTGCATGGCATGAGGACAGGAGGCTTGTCTTACGTTGCAGCGCAGAAGGACAGGAGGCTTGTCTTACGTTGCAGCGCGTGAGGACAGGAGGCTTGTCCTACGTTGCAGGGCATGAGGACAGGAGGCTTGTCTTACGTTGCAGCGCAGGAGGACAGGAGGCTTGTCCTACTTTGCAGCGCGTGAGGACAGGAGGCTTGTCTTACGTTGCAGCGGGTGAGGACAGGAGGCTTGTCTTACGTTGCAGCGGGTGAGGACAGGAGGCTTGTCTTACGTTGCAGGGCATGAGGACAGGAGGCTTGTCCTACTTTGCAGCGCGTGAGGACAGGAGGCTTGTCTTACGTTGCAGCGGGTGAGGACAGGAGGCTTGTCCTACGTTGCAGCGCAGGAGGACAGGAGGCTTGTCCTACTTTGCAGCGCGTGAGGACAGGAGCCCTGTCGTATCCTGATGCCCTGCAACAGCTGTGTGAAAGAAGATCAAGGTGCTGCCCCTGTCCATCTACCCACAACATTACTCAGGAAACACCAGGGTTGTGCTGGCAAGTTTTTCCTACTTCTTGCTACAGTGGAAGGGCTAGCAACGTGATCAGAAACCATCCCGTTGCGAAGCCGTCGAGGATCAGCCAGGGCCATGGACTCGCTGCTTGATACATGGCTTCTAATATCCCGACACCCATCTCTCACTTCTTCTTCCCCCACCTTGCCGTTTGTGTGTGCTTGGCGCCGCTCCCCTCCTTGCCCCTTCCCCCCCCCCCCCCCCCGCTGCCTCCTTGGCCCTTCTTCCCCCCCACTGCCTCTTTGCCCCCTCTCCCCCTCACTGCCTCCTTGCGCCCCCTTCCCCCGACTGCTGCCTTGCCCCCTCTTCCCCCCCAATTGCTTCCTTGCACCCTCTTCCCCCCCGCTGTTTCCTTGCACCCTCTTCCCTCCACCAGGTAGTGTGATCCTCGGCTACATCTACTACCTGTGGACGCTCCGCCCGCTAGAGTACGTCCCGGTCTTCTCGCACGCGTTCAGCAAACACCAGGTGAGTGTTGGGCAAGCTTGGCATTCGGTACTTGATGCCTTGTTGGTTCTTTTTACCTTGTCGGACGCACTTAACAGGGTTGGGCAAGTACTCGGTGTGGGTTGGGCAAGCAACAGGTGAGCGCTGGGCAAGCTTGACATTCGGTACTTGACGCCTTGTTGGTTCTTTTATACCTTGTCGGACGCACTTAACAGGGTTGGTCAAGCACCCGGTGAGGGTTGGGCAAGCCCAGGTTGGGGGTTGGACATGTAACAAGTGGGGCGTTGTGCAAGCAATAGGGAGGCAGTCGGTGCTTGACACGTTTTTGGTACTTGACACTTCATTGAACGTACTCAACAGCATGCGTGCACACGGCCAGTTGACCGGCTAGCCATTCCCACCCAGAACTTGATGACCCAGATCTAACGCCTTTCTGATTCTGTGGCATTTTCCTTGTCCGCTTAATCTGCCTGCCTGCATCCACTTGGCGGTCACTGCTCGGGTATGGCAGGCGAAGGAGTACAGAAACGCGGGTCTCAATCCGGATGCTATTGCTGAGTTGAAGCGCTCCATTGCGGCGATGAAAAAGCTGCCTTTACGAAAACAGTTAGGTTCATCTGTGTCTGAATGATGGGGCGCACAAGCTGACCTGCATACTGCTCCGGGCTGGAATGCGTTTTTTGTGGTTTCGCTAGAGACAGTCCCATTCCTGGACGCCTGGCGTTCCAACGTCGTGTAAGGACTCAAGTTGGTTATGTTTTCTATTTTACCATATGGCATCCTGAAGCAGCCAGGAATGCATGAAGGTCAGCATGCAATGTCGGCTGCGGCAAACGAGGCCTGAACTCTGCCCATGGGTAGATCCGGCAGACAGTTTTTTAGTCCGTGTACTTGTGGATTATGTGTCCCTAATGTATCGTTGCTGAATGATCAGCAGAACTTGCCCTGGGTAGCATAATTACTAATTGTATCAGTATTTGGTATTGTTGTTAATTTAGAAGTGCACATTAGGGTTGGGTCGGTTACCGGTTTTAGCCCATCGGTACCGGAACCGGTACTTGACCTCGGCTACCGGTACCGGTATCGGTTACCGGGCCAGGCGATCGGTACCGGTACCGGTTACCGTCGGTTACCGGTACTGGTACCCAAAGGCATGCCGAACCAGTGCTAGGCCGGCTAAAAGTCCAGTGCTAATGTGCTAGTAGTACTCGTTACCATCGGTTACCGGTACCGATTACCATCGGTTACCAGTTACCGGTACCATATTGCTGTCTGAAAGACTGATGAAATCCTTGCCGGGCTGGCTGTTGGCACTTGGCGCAGCGCCGAAGTAAACGGTAACCGAGTACCTCGGTTACCGAGGATGGCCTTCGGTACCGGTACCGGTTACCGGGTACTGGGGAGGCCGTCCGTTACCGGTATCGGTACTACCGGTAACCGGTTCCGGCAACCCGCAGTATGTTTGCACTCCCGGGTAACCGACCCAACCCTAGTGCACATGTGCAAACGTACTGCGGTCATGGAGCATAAAACCAGATATTCTGATCACAACTCTCTCTCTCACAGAGACTTCTCTTTGTTGCAGTACATGGATGTTAGAAATTCTGTTCAGGAAAGAACTAAGCATCCATTTCTGGCCTTGCTTTGCTTTACATTAATAATTAATAGACACGTGACTGCGTCACGTGAGCATAAGTCCTCAGTGGGAGGGGAACATGGGACCGGAGCTACCCAATAAAAGTCTGCACAAATCTCGGTTTAGCCGAGAGTCCGGGCGTTCGGAATGAATAAACATGTGTTAAGAAGTCGAAACACCATGGAAATACCAAGCATGGTGCCGCAGCAGACCCGAGTCCTGCTGTAATAATATTAATTAATTAATAATTAATAGACACGTGACTGCGTCACGTGAGCATAAGTCCTCAGTGGGAGGGGAGCATGGGATGGAATGGATGGTATAAGCTATCTAGGTCCTAGTTACAGGGGTGTGGGCACCGCGGCCCGAATCGCTATGAATGCCATACTTGGTCACACGCGGAGCCCCCACAGGCTTGGGGGTGGTCTCCTTCATCACTACTTGCCATCTATCCTTGCGCACCATCTGCCTCCATATTACAGACAAACCAGGAGGCTGCCTGGGGGTGAGCTCGTCACGTCTAGTGTAGCACATGTCCATGCCGAGTCTATCACGAAAAGTCCACGGGTGGCGGCCCTGCCGCGCGCGGCCGGGGGCACGCCAGGTGAGGACATATCGCCCAGGCTGGGCGGGCTTGGTGCCAGCTAGTCTATCTGATGTATCTACCTGATCTGTGCGGGCCAGGTGCCCGGCTAGGCCCAGGCGCCTGTGCCTAATAATGTGGGAAACATAGGGCAAATCAGCGTACAAATCCTCATTACTAATGTGCAAACCAAAGGGGATGTTAAGGGCCTTGCGCAGCATCTTGGTGACGGCGCCGTCGAGTCGTTGCTCCAGCTCCTGCATCAGTGTCCACGTCTCGGCGCCGTAGGTCAGGATCGTCAGAATGACGACCTTGAGGAGGTCACGCTTGACGATCCGGGGTAGGGCGGGGTTGCTCCACCAGCGGCGGTGGTCATGGAGGTGCGCCCACGCCATGCCGATCCGTGTCGTCATGTCGTCCTCGCAGTCGGGAAGCCAACTGCCGAGCAGCTTGAAGCGGCCTGAAGGAGGGTAGTTGACCTCGGCATCGTCTAAGAGGCGGAGAGCCAAGGCCGCATGACACGCAAAAAAGGACAAAAACAAACCCACCTAGCTAAGGTCGGCCTCTTTTCTTTTCACGAGGGCGGCGACAGCAAGCCAGGGGTAACGAACCTCTGGTTTGACGAACCTGTACTGTCGGAGCCATTTTTGGCCCTGAGCAGCAATGCCGAAGGGGCGCAAAGCTACAGGAGGGCAGGCAGCGCGCGGGGAGGACGGGACGCCCACACCGCGGGCTGCTGCCGCCAGTCACGCGCCAGTCGCCTTCAGCGCCAAAAAGAAGCAGCTCGCCATTCTGCTCGCCAAGTGCATCAGCCCCGCAGAGGCGGTGGGGGCAGTCGAGCAGGTCTTCGGTGCCGAGGACTGGGTGACGGACGCCAGCTCGTGGAGCTCGAGCCAACTGACGTCTGTCGTGCAGTTGCTGGCCGATCACGTTGATGTTGGCGACGTGTTGGACGCACGTGACCCAAACGGAACGTTGGTGGCAAAACTGCTGGCCGTGGCAGATCTCGCGGCGGACGAGGAGGATCAGGCGCTGCCACCAACGACACCTGCGCAGCGAAAAATGGCCAAGCCGAAAGGCGCGGCCAAGGTTTCGGCAGGTGGGGGGGCTGTCGGAAAGGAAATGAGGGCGAGGTTGGCGACATTCGTTGGGGCACCTCCGGAAACCGAAAATCAGGACGACGAGGAGGACGAGGAGGGGGAGGTCGCAGCCGAGAAATTCATGCAAGGTTTGAAGGCAGCGCTGGGAGGAATGGAGGGGGCGGGAAGCCACTTCAAGGCCTCGAAAGGGGTGGCGCTGCCAAGCCGAGCCAAGAGCGTGAAATATCGGGTTTCGGAGCGGGTGCTGCCGGGGGTGTTGGAGGACGCCAGCGACAATGGGATGGGAATCCGGTCGTGGGTCATGACGGTAAAGCCTGGAAATTGGCGGAACATGGAGAACAGGAAAATTGTCATGAACATTGCATTGGCCATGGACACCCTTCTCAAGGAGCTGGGCTCAGCAGCCGGGGAGCTTGTGGGCATGGAGTACCTAATGAGGGTGGTGGCGGCCTTGCTGCAGGTGGAGGGGCAAGGAGGGGGGGGTGGAAGGTGGCCAGCCACCTCCTGCCATTGGGGGAGGAGGCTGCACTGTCAGCCACCCCGGCTGTCAAGGCAGCTCTCCAAACTGCCATCCTCTTGGACAAGCTCAGCAAGGCTCAACAAGTAGGGAAATAGAATCCCAGCGGGACCGCTCCCTTTTCCCGCTGCCATACCCACTTAGGCCAGCGTACACCGCGTGGGGCAGGGTGAGATCGGCACGCCGGCGACAGCGTGCCACGCGCCGCCACCGCGAGTACACACTGCAATGCAAGGTAGTGCGTTGGCTTAATTGGCTGTGGGGAGGGGGGCAAGACCCTCCTCCTAACCCTAGAGGGGCGTGCTCTAAGGGGAGGGAGGAGGCCCTTGCGAGGGTCAAGAGGCACTGCACCTGGCACAGTCGCCGCGTAGGGGGCGTTGCGACAGGCCAGGAGCAAGAAGGTGCTGATGCAATATATGGGAAGCAGAATAAGTATGAACAACTGCGCGCGGACGCGGTGAGTCTACCAAAGGCGGAGGTGGCGGGGAAGGCACGGCTGCTCGACCTGTTGGCTATGCGGCCGAGCTGGCGGGAGATATATGCCAGCGAAGAGAACTGCATCAAGCCAGCGGTCGTGGCGAGCGCAAAGTATTGGAATGTGCCCAAGCCCAGCCGGGGATGCTCCATGGCTGAATGGGGCAAGCTCATGAGCCGGGCAGCGGGCGTGGGCATGGTGGCGTTCCGGGAGAGGCGGCCCAAGTGGGTGGATGGCTGCTTTGGAGTGGCCAAGGGGGTGGGTGAGCTTCGGTTCATCGTCAACAGGAAGCTGGGCAACCTGCTGTGGGTGGACCCCCCCAAGATCCTGCTACCCCACCTGGGCATCCTCGTGGAGGTCTACATCAAGGGCTGGTGCTACTGCGCCAAGAGCGACCTCGTGTCATACTACTATTCCATCGAGGTGCCCGAGTGGTGGTGGGACTACCAAGGGCTTCCTAGTGTGTGGTCGACTAGCGTAGGTCTGGCAGGGCCCAGGCGGAAGGTGTGGCCCGTGCTCAAGGTGCTGGCCATGGGACATTCCCATGCGGTGGCGCTGGGGGAGGCCATCCATGAGATGGTGCTCTACATGACCGGTGCCCTGGATCCGAGGCGCCAGGTCAACTACCTCTCAAGCGCAGGTGAGCTCACCTTGGTGCGCGACGAGTGTGGCCAGCCACTGCGCTTGGCCATCGAGTACAAGGAGGAGCGCGCCGGGGAGCTTCAGATTGACCTGGAAAACCCCCCTGCCCCCATGCTGTCCATCACCATTGATGACTTGGTGGCCAGCAACGGGCGGACCTGCGAGGCGGTGAACCAGCTCATCACGCGCGCTATTGAGGAAGGCTACCTCCCTAACAACCTTGTGCCGTCTAAGGAGAAGACTAAGATGGCGAGCCTGGAAGGGGACGAGCTAGAAGCCCTAGGGGTGGTGCACCGACGGAACGGCGTGCTGGAACCAACGGTCAAGCAGCTCAACCTTGTGATCGCCCACACGCAGGCTATACTCACTCGAGGCCGAGCTACGGCCGAGGGGCTGGCTGCCGTCTTGGGGCGGTGGTTGTGGCTGCAGATGTTAAGCCGCAGCTGCTTGTCCATTTGGCAGCAATGTTTCAAATTCATCAGCCTGCAAGGGTGGGGGCAGCGATCCTGGGTGCTGTGGGCCGGGGTGCGGGAGGAGTTAGAGTGTGCCCTGGCCTTGGCTCCCATGCTAAGGGTTGACCGAAGCGCACCTTTGGCCCGTGAGGTGGTTGCATCTGACGCGTCCACCTACGGGCAAGGTGTCGTGTACGCAACCATGGAGCCGGGCGATGTGACGGAGCTGGCGAGGGCACGAGAGGTGCGGGGGTACCCGACTTTGCTCATACCAAGTGAGGTGGCCTACGCTGGCCCTAGGCCACTGAGCGCGCGGGCGCAACAAGCAATCACTAGCCAGCAATGGCGGGTTGGGGTCCGGAGTCGTTGGCGGGATCCGGGGATGCACATCAACGAGAAGGAGGTGCGGGCTGCAGTGAAGGGCGTGGAGAGGAGTGCGCGCAGCTTGGCAAACCGAGGCAAGCGGGTGGTGAGGTTGGTGGACTCCACCGCGGCGTTGGGCTGCTTGGCTAAGGGGCGGTCCTCATCCCACAAGCTCAACAAGCAGTGCCGCCGCTTGTGCGCGCTGACCCTCGCCACTGGGAGTCGTTCCCAGTGGGTGTGGACGCCGAGTGCACTTCAACCAGCCGATGGCGTTTCTCGCGGCCAATCCATGGCGACTTTCTTGGCAGGCTGGGTGCGCGACCTGACCGCGGAAGGCATCCATCCTAACCCGGGGCCCCCTGCACCTGTTAGCTACCTTCCATTGCTAGAGGGGAAAGTAAAGCCGGCTACTTTGCTGGCCTACCGTCGTGGTCTTGATTCCCTCTTGACTTGGTGGGAGGCTGGTGGGCGGGCGGACGGGTCATCGTCACGAGCTGACACCCTTGAGGAGACATTTTGTGCGTATGTCGCCTGGGCTCATTTTCGGGGGTACAGCCGCCAAGACGTGTGTCAATGCCTTGATGGGGTTGCAACTTTATTATCCTGGTATGGTGAAGCGGTGGGACTTGGCCCGTGGCGTCCTCGCTGGGTGGAAAACACTTGTGCCCCCCCGTGCCCCTCCTCCCATTAATTCCATGGGAGGCGGCGTTTGCACTTGCCAGCACGATGGTCATGCAAGGTCAGCGCCTTGCGGGCCTGCTGGTGGTCATCGTGTTCCGCCATTACCTGCGAATCTCGGAGGCGCTGAACCTCCGTGTTGGCCATGTGCGCCTCCAGCCTGACGTTTGGGCCGGCTCAACGGGGCGCCCTACTGTTGAGGTCTACCAAGACCTCTAAGGGCAAGACTCAGTCATGCAGTGGTGGTAGAAGATGTGATGTCTGAAACCATCCTCCGTCACTGCATCACCGGTAAGCACGCTTGGGAGGCCGTGTTCCCTTTCACCTACCCGCAATTCAGGCGCATTTGGCAGGATGCGAGTCAGGCCTTGGGGGTCGCCCAGATTTTCACCATTCACGGGCTGCGGCATGGGGTGCCACTCATGATTTCCTCGCGGGTCGCAGCATGGGGGACATCCAGGGCCGGGGGCGCTGGCTTAGCAGCTCCACGGTTGCCCATTATGTGGGCTTGCACCGCAGTTTGGAGGTGGAGTTTCCTGATGTTCTTCTTCGGGCCATGGCCGCCTGCCCCCCTCGGGCCTGGCGGGCTATTTTGAAATTGCCCTCCACCTAGTTTGGTTGTTCATTTCTATGTCATTATGCTAGGTTCTTTGCCCCTGGCATGGATCGCCAGGGAGGGATAT
Source organism: Mesostigma viride (assembly GCA_009746045.1). Lineage (NCBI taxonomy): Eukaryota > Viridiplantae > Streptophyta > Mesostigmatophyceae > Mesostigmatales > Mesostigmataceae > Mesostigma > Mesostigma viride. The sequence goes on from RPFO01000578.1 coordinate 50,924, forward strand.
AAGGGTAAGGCTAGCCTTTGCCAAGCAATAAGTGTTCCCATGAGCATCGGCGGCCGGGATGTGGCCTGCCTTTTGTATGTGCTCCACTCATTGTTTTAATAAAGAGTCTGGTTACCCTGGAGTTCCACAGTTAATAGAATCCTCATTACTAATGTGCAAACCAAAGGGGATGTGAAGGGCCTTGCGCAGCATCTTGGTGACGGCGCCGTCGAGTCGTTGCTCCAGCTCCTGCGTCAGTGTCCACGTCTCGGCGCCGTAGGTCAGGATCGTCAGAATGACGACCTTGAGGAGGTCACGCTTGACGATCCGGGGTAGGGCGGGGTTGCTCCACCAGCGGCGGTGGTCATGGAGGTGCGCCCACGCCATGCTGATCCGTGTCGTCATGTCGTCCTCGCAGTCGGGAAGCCAACTGCCGAGCAGCTTGAAGCGGCCTGAAGGAGGGTAGTTGACCTCGGCATCGTCTAAGAGGCGGAGTGTGGGTGGGGGCCCTGCCATGCCGAGGGCCAGGGCCTACGTTTTGGGGCTGATTTCTAGACCAACCGCCCGAGCCTCGAGCGCCAGGCAGTCCAGCCAAAGTTGGGCAGACTCCGGCTTCTCGATGAGCGTGATGTCGTCGGCATTAATGAGGTCAGCTAGTAAATTCTGCTTGTTAGTCGGCCTCCCTTCCCCAAGCTCGTTCGTGATCGCTAGGCCAGGGGCACGGCCTGCAAATTATGCTAGCAAAGCGAGCACGTGCCTGGCGCATAACATAATCCACTACAATAATAAACAGGTACGGCGACAGGACGCAACCCTGCCAGACGCCGGTCTGCAGTGGGCATGGCGGGGTAATGCCGTGTTGAGTGCGCACCGAAGTGGTCGACCCCTCATACAGCGTGCGGATGACGGTAATCAGGGGAGTGGGGACGCGAGCGCGAGCAAGTACAGCCCATAGAGCGTCCCAGAGGACAGAATCAAAAGCCTTGATGAAGTCGACGAAGATCAGGATGGCGGGAAACTCACCAGGTTGCAGGAGAGCGATTTCCTCGAAGAGACGACGCGCGACGAAGATGGCCATGACGGTGTTGCGCCCAGGACGGAAGCCCATTTGACTTGAATCCCCAAGGTGACAGTCGAGAGCAGAATGAAGGCGGTTTCAAGGATCATGCGCATGAACAACTTGAGTGCGGCGCTCTGGATGCAGACTCCTCTGTAGTTGGCGGGGTCGTCAGGGGAACCTTTGTTTTTGTACAGCATAATACGGTAGCTGTGCTGCCACTTAGGAATCGGCGGCGCGTTGGCAAGCAGGATCCGGTTGCAGACGTCAAGCAGGAACCCCGTGAGCGCCGTCAGCTTAATCACCGGGGCTGGGAGCTGGTCAGGTCCAACGGCGGCATAGAAGCGGAGTTGCTTGGCGGCGGTGCTCAGCTCGAGCTCGGTGAACGGCGGTAGCTCGTTGGGGTCAGCCAGGGGTTCCGTCAGGGCTGGCCGGTACGTGTAGTCCTGCTCAGCGGCGGGCGGCGTGGGCGGCGCAGGGACGTCCGCAGGCGCTACTGCCAGGCGTGCGGCCGCCAGAGGGCCAAGCGGCAGAGGCGGCGGGGGGGCGCCGAGCAGCCGGGACTGGGAGGAATACCACTGGTCGAGCTGCTGCTGCGGTGAGCCAGAGAGCGTCCGCGGCGCCGGCTGCGCGCCGCCGGCGGGCCGTTGGGCGTGACGCAGGCGGGCCCAGGCGTACTTGCCGTGCTGGTCCTTGAGGTGGGCGAAGTGCTCGCGGACATGAAGGTCCTCCTGCTCCTTGGTCGCCTGCCGGATGGCCGAGTGGTGCTTTGAGGCGGGCGTAGCGGGCGGGGCCGCTGAACATTGTCGCGCAGGGCTTGCCGGGCCTGGATGACGGCGGGGAGCCGGTGCAGGCTGGTGAAGCGGGGCGGGCGGCGGGGGGGCAGCAGGGCCCCGGCCGCGGGCAGCTTGTCAGCGAGGTGCCGAAGGGCCGATGCCGGGCCGGCAGCGAACAGCTGGGCGTGGCTGGCCGGGATGACAGTCCAGCGCGTCGACGAACGCCTCTGCCGCGCGCTTGTGGGCGCGTTTTTCAGGGAAGTCCTCCAGAGCGTCGTCAGATTTCTCAAGCAACTGAAGTGTGCGCAAATCAGGTGGTGCCACGTGCTTACGAAAGGGCGAGGGAATCGCAGGCGGATGCGGGCGGTGACGATGCGATGATCGGAGCGCACCAGGGGGATCACATGCGAGCGAGCAGCTAGTACAGATCCTTGATGACGCTTGCGCGTTACAACATAGTCAATGCAGCGTTCAGTGCCAGTTGGCGAGGTGTGTGTGACCAAAGCATCTGGACTATGTGGAAAGCGGGTGTTGGCAGTGACCAAATCGCATGTCGTAAGCAAATCAGCAAAAAGTTCAGTGTTGGCATTGGAGACCGTACCGTTGGGGGCGTGCTGACATCCGCCAGTACCCGGTGGTAGCGTGGCGTTGGCGTCCAGCAGCAGAGCGAGGTAGTTGCGACCAGGGATGCCGTTCGCCAGGTTCTCCAGCGCTGCAAAGAAGTCCTGGCGATCTTGTTCTGGGTGGCCGGAGTGGGGTGCGTAACCAACGCCCACCGTCAGGGCGTAGGTCGAGTGGCCCTTCATCGAATGAAAAGTGGCCACAAGGAGCCGAGCGTTGACCAGCTGGGGTTCGCCCATGTGGCGTACGGCGAGCGGGGAGCAGAGGAGACCGACGCCCCCGTTCCCGGTGCCGTCGCCGCCTCCGTAGTAGAACCGCCAGCCGTCGATGTCGTCAGCAGCAAGGGCAGTTGATCCGCGGGCCGATGCAGTGCGCCTGTGTTCTTGGATTCCCAGGATGGCGATATTATTGTCGATGCAGAAACCAATAAGATTGGAGACTCGATGGCACTGACAGTCGTCACTGCGCAGGCAGTGACAGCGGTCAGCGTCGGGCTGGAGCGTGCGGGCGTTGAAGGTGCATGGCGATGACCAAGGGCGCGCGTTGACCGAAAAGGGGGGTGCAGGCGGGGGCGGGGGCGGAGATGGAGCAAGGTGGTGATGGGGGTGGGGGTGGAGGTGGTGGGGTAGGGGGGGCGGGTTGGGTCGACTTATGCTTTCAATCACCGTTTCGATTCTTCCTGCCAACGCGTCGAGGCGACGCTGACGGTTGGCTCGGGTGGCCAGGTAGAATGAGTCTGCGTCTGCACGCATAAGAAATGCGTGCAGTCTGAGGAGGTTTCGGAGGCGGCCGCGCGAGGCGGGGCGAACCTGGAGTTAGCATATTGGGGCACCAATGTGCTAGATGGATGCAGGTTGAGGAGACCTTTCCAACGCCGTGTCAACCGCCTAGAACAGACGAGGGACTAGAAAGATATCAAGTCCTGAAGTACTGCCGACAGGTGGGCAAGGGCGGTGCACTCTCAGGGCATAGTGGACAGGACACGTGGCAGGCCGTGCCTGCACAGGCTTAGCCTGTACTCTCACGTGACTGGGACACAGTGTACTGAGGGCTCAACGGTCCTGTGGCTATAGTAGAAGCCAGTAGCCAGCCAGCAGGTCTGCAAGGATGTAAGTCCTTGCAGGACTGTGGCAGGTCCTGTGCTGTCCTAGACACAGGATAGCCAGAGATTCCTGTATGCTGCCTGCAACAAGGATGCAGGGCAGCGATACGAGGCTCTGGCAATGTAGCGTTGCCCAGCGTTGCTCATGACCGAGGAACAAGGATGGAACGAGGTTGCATATAGCTCAAGGCTCAACGAGGCCAAGGGCGTCTTCACACACGAACCTTGGTCGTCACGACGAGTGGCGAGCCTATCGAGGGTCGTAGGCCTGGTGTGAGGATAAAGGTTGCTAGCCAGCAGCCTAGGGTCATTCCAGCCGGCAAGGACCAGGAGCTCACAAGCTCTGCTGACGAGTTGCTGCGCAAATCGTACTATTGCTTCCAAGCGCTTTCATGTCTGGTTCATCGTCAAGCAGCCACGGTGCTGGTGAGGCGAACGAGCAGAGAGACGCGCAAGCGTTTTTCCCCTACCGTAACCAAGCAAACGCTCCAACATTCGTGCAAGCGGCCTACGTAGCGAGGCACTTGGCAGAAGAGGGGTGGGTGGCGGTGAGTGGGGGAGGCAGCAGGCCAGCGGCGGCGGACCCGATTATACAACGGGCTCGCGTCGTGATTTCTCCAGGTGAGACGGGGCGAGTGGCGGTGGAAGAGTTGGTGCGCATTCGTGACGCGCTAGCTGAAACTGCTAATCGTGTGGAGGTCGCTTATCAGGGCGCCCATATCACTAGCCGGTCTCGACCTAGCCAGGGAGGCGCTTAGCCAGATCGTGGCAACAGCGCTCGGCAGCACCAGACTGTTCAACCACTGGGTGGCGACAGCAGTGCTAGGAGAGGGGGTACCAGACGCCGACATCATCCGGAACGCGCGTGCTCGGGAGGCGGTGAATCCTTGGAGCACGGCGGAGGTATTTGCCCAAACCATTGAGAATCTTGTTGCTGTCCTTTTGCAAGAGTCGAGAGGGTACGCAGACAGGTTCTATATTACCACGCAGCCTTTCGGAGTGTACTCCAGGCTTGATACACCGAGGCCGGAAACCACCACTGCGTGGGGTCCGGAGGTGGAGATTGTCACGGGGGTCGAGAAGACGCCTGAAGACGTCCATTTTGAGTGGACTGACAAGCCAGAGGGCTCCGTCAAGCGCTCAGCCCAGCAGATAAACGAGGGCGACGGCACTACCGAACCTACGAGGAGAGGCAGAGAGCTGATCTGCATATCCCTCGTGAGGTGACTCACGAGTACGATCGTTACGGCCGAGGCGAGCAGAACGAGCTTGTCGGCGGCGGTAAGCGGTGGGTACGCGATCTTGCTTGGCATCGCAACCCAGGTGAGACACAACATCCAGTCGAACGCAAGGCAGACGGGCGACCTGTGACCTGCGTGCTGGGAGAGTTTAACCCAACCTCCAGATTGTCGCAGAGGCAGCAGCAGCCACACCGGTTGCTGAGGGTGTTGAGCAGCGTCCAGACCGTGAGGAGGGGCAGGCGAGTGCAAGCCAGGAGGCGGCCTCGTCTGGAGTAAGTGCGTGAGCCTGAGTGGGTTCCAGCAGCCATATCTGCGTGTGTTTCTGGTATTTTATAATGCTTCGTAACACGCGCGGGGCGGCAGCGGGAGCGGGGCGGGAGCGGGGGATGGCGGGGTGAGGCAAGGGCAGACACAGGAGGCCCCGCCAACGTCGTGCCAGAGGGACAGGCAATCCCAACGGCAGAGGGCGTCAATGGCAGGAGGGCATCCAACCGGAAGAGGAAAGAGGTGGCACAAGGGGAGGAGCGTGCAGGGTGGCCAACCGACGGCGTGGTGCTGACGGGGGAGGGCCAGAATGATGCTGAACGTCAAGCACCTGGTAAGAGACCATGTGTGCCTGCGTCTGGTGTTCCTGCAGCTAGTGTTCCTGCGCCATTAGCACCGTAGGAGCTGCTGTCATTGGCAGTGACCCTCGTGCTTTGCCTGGGACTAGACCTCATATGAGTGCTGTGGCTGTGATGAATGGCCAGAAGCCTCTCAAGCCTCCTGTGGGACAGGAAGAGCTAGACAAGTGGTTGGAGGATATGGAGCTAGTTTCATGCTCTGTAGATCCCACTGTCAACCTTGTGCAGGTATTCCACACATCCACGACTAATAGGGATTCAGTGAGCGTGTGAGGGACAAGGCTAGGCAAGCTGTCAAGGACAAGCTGACTTGGTCTCAGTTCCTAGAGGGCCTACGTCAGGAGTTCTCTGATAAGGTACTCAACCTCACTAATCACTATAAGCTCAGCTATGATACCTTTGAGATCAAGGGCACAATAGCTGAGGAGCTGCAGCGGCTCACACGCATCAGGGAGAAGGGGGCCAAGCATGGCTTCAATCTGACTGATAGAGCAGTGGCAGATTACTTCCTGGATCGCATGGGGCTGAGTGTGGATGGGAGAAATGCAGCTAGGATGTTTGCTGATCAGACAGATGGGACGTGGCCAGCCTTGCAAAAGGTTATTTTCAATATCCGTCCATCTGACAATGCTGCTTGCAAGGCAATCCAGGTGACTGGTGCCCCTTCAGCCTCCGCTCATCAGGTCCATGGTGACGCCCCTGGGCAGGGTGCTCAGGGAGAAACCAGACCTAGTAGGCGTCAGAGGGCTAACAGGCGCAGGCAGAATGGTAACCAGGGTGGCAAGGGCCAGCAGCAGGGATCCAAAGGCAAGGGTCAGCAGCAGGCTGGTGGTCACCAGGGTGGTCAGCAGAACAAGGGTGGCCAAGGGCAAGGCAAGAGCCAGGGCCAGGGCACCCAGGCCAGTCAGAGCAGCCAGAACCAGGGTGGCCTGAAGAAGGCTGCTGCTGGGAAGGATGACAAGTGCTTTGGATGTGGCAGGACGGGTCATTGGCGACGTGACTGCCCAGACCAGGCCAAGTCTGCTGGAGCAGGCTCAGGTGGGTAAGCCATGACTTGAGTGTTGTCCCCTGTAAATAGTCAATCACCCCTAGTGGGACGAACAGTTGTACATAGTAATGGGGGTGTCCCTCTTGTGCAGCAGCAAGGGGTTGGGAATGATGAGGTGCTTCCACTCAATGATTGCAATAACGCTGCTGCAGCAGTGGAATTCCCTGTGCCTGTGGCAGGTGCAGGGTCTCCAGTTGTTGGGGTTGACTCTGGGAGTCAAGCCGCCAGACTGGAAGGACCTGCAGCTTCTGTGGGAACCGGGGCTGGCTCTGGGAGCCGAGCTACCTTGGAGGAGGTCCCTGGAGCAAGAGAACAGCAGGTGGGTCGTGCTATCCCAAGCACACAGTCTTTGTCACGTTCCTCTCTGTGCAGCCAGGCTGACAGGGGGTTGAGCTATGCTCAGGCTGGAAACACTCTACACCATATCTTTGGCCACTCTAAGCAGGCAGAGATGTTTGCTTGGAAGATTGGCAAGGAGCCTTTGCTAGAGGCCTGCAGTGCAGCTGCTCAGAATTGTGTCTGTCAGGAGAATGCTGTTCGCCTCCCACAGTCCCATGCCAGAGAACCTGCTAGAGAGCGGGGGGATATCCAGGTGGACATCCAACACATCAGGGGCATGTATCTGTTGGTGGGGGTGGATAGGTTTAGCAGATATAGGTTGCTGACCATTCTTCCTGGAATGCAGGAGCATCAGCTGTTGATGGGTCTCCAGTCTTTGTTGCCAGGCTTTGGGGTGTACACCAAGGTGCAAGCTGACTTGCAGTTTGACTGCTTGATCAAGCTGGCTGACCAGCTTCCTTGTAAGTTGGTAGTGGTCCCTAGGGAATGCCATGGGCAGCAGGGAGCTGTAGAGAGATCTATACGTGAAGTAAAAACAGTGGTGCTAGCAGCTAGGAGTGTGCCTGTTGTGGCATCAGCTCTAGAGAAAGCAGCTTGGTGTAAGGGGATTGAGGAGCAGCTTAACCACAGGGTAACCTATTACTATGATGGTGTGGCAGTCTCTCCCCTGGCATTGCAGTTTGGTATGCTATCACAGGACGTGGTGGCAGCCTGCCTGAAGAAGGCAGACAGGGTGTTTTCCAGATTGAGGCGTAAGGACAAGGGTTGGAAAATGCTGAGGCCCCAGGTGGGACTGAGGGTCAGGATGTGGAAGGAACCGTCATTACCAGGCAAGCGTGGCAAGGGGCACCCATGTTGAGAAGCTAACCATTCTTGTCTGGTGGCTTTGGAGAGTAATCCCAAGCACGTGTACAGGCTATCCTGGGCTCACGTCAAGGAGAGAAGGCCAACTGCAATCTGGCCTGAAGACGGCCCTGATCCTCCCTTGGAGGGAGATGAGCAGGATGAGAGCCAGGCAGCAGATGCTAACCCACCATGCTTGGATTATGGTCTGTCCTGGATGGATGAGGGTGAGCAGGAGTCTGCTGAGACGTCTGTCACAAGGCCAGAGGTGGCCAGGGCTGCACCACAGTCCAGGGGGCTGCTTATGGCGGACATCATTCGAGCTCTGCAGAACAGCAAGCGTGATCCCAAGGTATCTAAGCTCACGGGATGGGGGTCATGTGGGGCACCAGCACTAGAAGTGGATACCAACTCACAGGTGTCCATTCTAAGGGTAGAGGATGCTGCAGGCTTGCAGTGGTCATCCCCTAGCTGCCTAGCTGTGTCTGATTTCTCTGGGAATGTGTCCATGAAGATCTTGGGAGAAGTGAGTGTGCCTATCCTGGGGGTGCCCACCACGTTCAGTGTGGTTGAAGGGTATCAGGGGCCTGCCATTCTAGGTCAGAACTTCTTGTGCTTACCAGGGGTGAGGATATCCTCTGAGGAGCTAGCATTAGAAGGGCAGGGCCGCCTTCCCTTGCAGAGATATCGCTACTCCCAGGGTCTTAGTGTGGCTGTAAGGGCTGTGAGGGGTCTAGAGGCAGAGGGTCCTGATACAAAGGAGCCCATTGCTGGGGACCTGCTGATCCTCCCTACTACGTTTGACCCACGTGAGTTGGGTGTGCAGAGGTACCAGATCCCAGGAACGAGTCCTGTACCTTGGCGCAAGCTAGTGGAGATGATGCAAAGCCCCAAGATGGCTAAGGCATGGACTCTTGGCTTTGTTGCTTCTGGGCATGAGTGGATAGTTGCCAACTGTGCAGAGCCTGTGGATGTCCTCCCTGAGGATCACCAGCTGCTCAGATTGATGTTTGTCCTCAAGCTCAAGGAGGTAGATGGCGTGCAGGTGCCACATGTTAGACCAGTTGTGACTGAGTACCATGGCACTGGACAGTTAGCAGATGAGGAGCTTTACACACCAGGGATGCTGCATGATACATGGAGGATTTTGTTGTGCATTTACTTGTCTTTTCTGCAGAAGGGGATACCCTATAGCTCTGTGTTGGTAGATTTCAAGAGGGCTTTTCTTAAGGGTGATCAGCAGGAAGCACAGGATACTTGGCGCACAATACCCCCTTTCTTTGTTAAGGTGCCTGCAGTGTGGAGGGCAGAGCTGAAGACGAGGTATTTGAGGATTCTCAAAGGCGTGGAAGGCCTTAGATCGAGTCCCATCATCTGGAGGAAGAGCTTGGAGAAGTACCTCAGGTCTGTCTGTGGTCTCTCAGTCTCTCCAGTTGATCCTTGTCTGTTTCAGGGTAGCTATGAGGGGCTGCCAGCGTTTGCCTCCCTGCATGGTGATGATCTGCATCTCCTGGGCCATCCCACTTGGCAAGAGTTGACTCTGGCCAGGATCCAGAAACGGTTTGAACTGGGTAAGATCCAGTACATGGTTGAGAATGAGCCCATGGTGTTTTGTGGAATGCAGGCGACCTTGGTCCATCAGCAGGGTACATGGTCCATCCAGCTGGAGGGTGGTAAGGATTATCCTCAGCAGATCATAGATGCCTTGCAGGAGCCCATCACCCAGGCCAGATGTGCAACAATACGAGGTATGTTGGCATGGCTGGCCAGCATTTGTGCTCCTGACCTGTTGGTACTGAGTCGGTTGACCGATTCCCAACTGGTTGAGGTGGGTGCTGAGAGAGTGGTAGAGGCTGTTCGCATGTCTCCCCCTCTCATGCTGGGTCCTTTGGATTTGTACAGGCCTTTTGACATGATGCTCTATGTGGACAGTTCTATGGATAGTAGGAAGGTCACAGAGGTCAGGGGCCGTGCAGCAGCATTAATATCCCTGGTGCAGGAACAGTCCTCTCTGGTCTGCTGGTACAGTCGGTTGCAAAACAGGGTAACTCCCAGCAGTGACATTGCTGAGTGCAGGGCAATCTGTGAAGGGCTTCATACTGCTCTTTACTTGAGGGAGCTATTTTACCAGCTATGTCAAGTGGCTTCCTGTCGGTTGCAGATGCACACACTGGTAAGAACTGACAGCATGGGCATGGTGCAGTTTGTGCACAGGCAGCTGGCCAGGAGCAGGGACCTTGATTATTTGTTGCTCAAGGAAATGTCTTGCTTAGCTAACATTGAACATGTGGCTGGCGTGGACAACCCTGCAGATGCTCTCACCAAGCTGGAGGAGAAGGCTGAGCTGCAATACCCTTTGCTTCGTGGGCTCATGGCCTCCAAGGGGGGAGGGCCAGAGTAGACCAAACAGCCTTGCTCTAGGTGGGAGGCATCCCAGTGGGCTGGGCAGCCACGTGGTGGCTGACAGCAGGTCCTTCAGAGTTCAGACACACTCTGCTGGACAGGGGTCAGGGTGGAGTCACTCCCCTGGCTGAGAATTTCGCCTGGCTCTGTCATGGAGCTGCAGAAGAGTCTTAAGGACTTTGTAATGGGCCTTGGGTCTTCATGGAATGGACCCTGCAAGGGCAGCCCAAGTGTTGGCTCTAACAGGTTGCTGTACATTTGTATATATTCTCTGTAACCAACCTGTTGCATGCTAATAAAATCCCTGGTTGTGTGACCATGTTGGACGTGGTTGCCAGGGGCCTCACTATGGGTTATACTCTTTATAATAAAACATAATCTTGTTATTGTCATGTCTTGTTGTTTGTGATGCTCAGTTCCAGGAGCTGATCCAAACCTGGAGGATATGGGGTGGGGTTCGATTCCCCAGCTGACCTCAGCCTGGCATGTATGAATCCTGAGTTTATCCCTCAGTGAGGACATGGGCTCCCCATGTGTTGGCTAACATTTGTCAGGGCTCTCTCAGTCTTTGGAAGGATTTAAAAGATAAAGGAGGCTCCGTGGCGGGCGCCATATGAACGGGCGCCTGTGATAACTGGATGACCAGGAACTCACAATAGTACGTTCATGGACTCCTCTATCCAAACTCCTCTGACTAAGTGAAGACCTAACTTTAATCTACACCAGGTTCCCAAAGAAAGGGTTGGGATGTCATGTGGGTCAGAGGGCAACCTTTGAACCAATGAGCAGGCCTAGCTAATATTTGGAGGCACCTCAGGTTCCAAAAGAAAAGGCAGGTCTGGTCTCTGGGAGGGATCAGATGTTTGAAGGCTTGTGGGGACAGTGGCTGATAGGTTCTCAGGCTGGTCCAAGCTCCAAAACAAGAAAGGGTTGGAGTTAGCATATTGGGGCACCAATGTGCTAGATGGATGCAGGTTGAGGAGACCTTTCCAACGCCGTGTCAACCGCCTACTAGAACAGACGAGGGACTAGAAAGATATCAAGTCCCGAAGTACTGCCGACCGGTGGGCAAGGGCGGTGCACTCTCAGGGCATAGTGGACAGGACACGTGGCAGGCCGTGCCTGCACAGGCTTAGCCTGTACTCTCACGTGACTGGGACACAGTGTACTGAGGGCTCAACGGTCCTGTGGCTAGTAGAAGCATGCAGTAGCCAGCCAGCAGGTCTGCAAGGATGTAAGTCCTTGCAGGACTGTGGCAGGTCCTGTGCTGTCCTAGACACAGGATAGCCAGAGATTTTACAATAAGTGTGTGCAGGCTTTAACAGTTGAGCCTAGCCACACCCTCAAAATCATTGTACAAGTCATTGTCAAGTTAGGCCAGTTCACCATGCTGGGGCCCAGCACATGCCCCCTTGGTCCAATCTTGTCCCCAACAGCAGCGAGGGTGGGTGGGTGGGAGCTGCAAAAAGGCCTCCCTACGTTCACCACACCACTCTAAGTACGGTGTGAAAATGGAAAACAAAGCACATGTCTCAAGGCGCCGCGCCCCCCTCAATCAAGGGCGGGCACGGTTGCCAGTAGGCACTAGTACCGGCGCACCGCCGGTCCCTTTCTCTCTCTAGTCCTAAGTAACAACAAGCACCTAACATGGTGTAGGTGACGTACGGTAGAGCTACGCTACAGGCGGCAGATCGGCCCCCTTTGAGCCCGCCGCAACATAACTATAAAATGAGCAGATAGCTCAGAAAATAGGTGCTGAAGCTAAGGTCCATTGGAGTGCCTTCCTACCAGAGAAACAAGTTTATTACAATAAGTGTGTGCAGGCTTTAACAGTTGAGCCTAGCCACACCCTCAAAATCATTGTACAAGTCATTGTCAAGTTAGGCCAGTTCACCATGCTGGGGCCCAGCACATGCCCCCTTGGTCCAATCTTGTCCCACATCACCATCTCTGGCCACCCAGGCCGTTTCCAGCCCTGGTGGTAGGAACGCAACCACTTGGAATGCTGGGCTCTTGTTGGCATGATGATGCCCCCCTTCCCGCCCCCGTGTGGCCGCTACGGTCTCCCGGCGGACGCAGGGCGGAGCCACATGCGTTCCCCTTCTTAGAGGGGCGCATCCCAGTGCTGCCGCTTTAGGACTTATGCCACCTGGGAACGTCTCCAGCTCACCCAACCACCATCACCAGCCCACCGGCAAAGCCGCTGGGATTTCCCGAGGGTAGAGCCACTGCCACTGGCTCCATTACCCACCATCGTGGTGATAATGATGGCTGCGGACCTCCTAGCGCCAAGGCTCACCATCGCCATGGTGTCACGAGCCTTGGCGCAGCCGCAGCCGAGTGGAGCTTTATTATGGTATATAATGCATTTTCTTAAAACAAAGCCGGACCGCACTGCCGGGTTCCACACGCACCCCCCCTCGTGGGGGGCGCGTGAAAACGGCAAAGGCAAAGCGGAGCCCGCCGCGTTTTCCAGCGCCCCCCTCAAGGGGAAAATTTTTTTTCAGGCTTGCCAGGCGCTGTAGAATTTCTTAACCAGATTTTTTGTAAGTGCGCATGAATACCCACGGTTTTCCGCAGCTTCCCACCTCTCCCTTATCGCCAAGGGCAGAAGGGGCCTGCTCGCCGGAGCGCCGAGAGGGTACAGAGTGCCTGCCGACCTCCCCATGCCGACAGGACCCCCCCCCGACCCACGGCAGCCGCTGCCTTTGCTGAAAAACTGGGCTATGATGAAGAGCGCGCTCCTCCCACCAAGATTCGCTCCAGCCCCGCATCCTCCCCGAAACTCCCGTCTGGTCACAGGCCGAAAGATCGGGTCCGCTGTCAGGCTCCTGGTAGTTATGGGCTACCCTGGCACCCCGCGCTAGCCATCTCCACGTTTAAGGCAGATTCGCCTCCACCTGTGATTCTTTCCACCGTAGCCGCTGGCCCTGGCCTGTATGGCTCCTTCCCTGACGTTGTCCGACTTAAAACGCAGCTTCCCCAGTGTCAGGAAGCTGCTTGCCGCACCCAGGGGTAGAGGGGAATCGTCAGTGGGCCCAGCGCCGGAAATCACACCCTTTTACTCAAATCGTAGAGCCCCCCACCCAACAACCATTAACGTGGCCTGTAACGGTAGGTGGCGATCATAAAGACTTTTATTCCAGGCCTCTCCACGCCCGGAGAGGCCGATAGCATCGTCTTACATTCAGCGCAGCCGCCATAGCGGCCAGCCGACCTTGCCAGCAAATGCTGGGATCAAGTTGCGAAGCTGCAAAAAGGCCTCCCTACGTTCACCACACCACTCTAATTAAGTACGGTGTGAAAATGGAAAACAAAGCACATGTCTCAAGGCGCCGCGCCCCCCTCAATCAAGGGCGGGCACGGTTGCCAGTAGGCACTAGTACCGGCGCACCGCCGGTCCCTTTCTCTCTCTAGTCCTAAGTAACAACAAGCACCTAACATGGTGTAGGTGACGTACGGTAGAGCTACACTACAGGCGGCAGATCGGCCCCCTTTGAGCCCGCCGCAACATAACTATAAAATGAGCAGATAGCTCAGAAAATGCTGCCTGCAACGAGGATGCAGGGCAGCGATACGAGGCTCTGGCAATGTAGCGTTGCCCATGGCGTTGCTCATGACCGAGGAACAAGGATGGAACGAGGTTGCATATAGCTCAAGGCTCAACGAGGCCACGGGCGTCTTCACACACGAACCTTGGTCGTCACGACGAGTGGCGAGCCTATCGAGGGTCGTAGGCCTGGTGTGAGGATAAAGGTTGCTAGCCAGCAGCCTAGGGTCATTCCAGCCGGCAAGGACCAGGAGCTCACAAGCTCTGCTGACGAGTTGCTGGGCAAATCCTGGCTCACTGCCGACCCGTTGCTCTCTCTCCGACAGCCCGAGGGCTGCGAAGGCAAAGGGGCGGGAAGGGGAGTTAGGCAGATCCCACTGCTAGAGCCGCGGAGCCGCGCGGGGCCGCGAGCGTCGTCATTGATAGGAGAGAAGGGTTCGCAGCGCGGGCTCCGGCTCAGGTGCAAAGCGAACGAATTTATTAGGGGGACGGCCAAGCCTGGCAGCCATACCTGAGCTGAAGTTGCCGCGGCGGATCCCCACACGTGCTGGGGAGCAGGTGACCGTCGATGCCGGTGGCGATGGCGGTGACGGCGGGGGCCGAGCAGGGGGCTGGGGCGCTGGCACGGCGGTATCCATGGGGGTCGCCGTCATTGGAGGAAGGTCCTGGCCGTTAATGCGGACGATGAAGACGCCATTAAAGAGACGGGCATAGATGCTGCACCGTAGTTGCGGGTTGGCCTGCTTGGCTGCCCGAGCCTCGTGGACCTCCGGCCGGTTCAGGGCGGCAGCCCGGGCCTCAAGCTGCTCCGGGGTATAGTAATCGTCGATGCATGCTCAGTTGGGTATCGTGGAGGTTCCGGCGGGCCTTCTGCACCTGCAGTTTGTCCTCCTTGCGGTGGAATTCCACCATCCCTGTGCATGTCTCAACTCGTTCACTCCATTACTGAGGGCTCCAGACATTATTTTTTACAAAATACGTTTACGCACAAGAGACTCTCAGTGGACCAAAGTCGCATAATTGGTGAATAAAGCATCTGCAGGCCCCCCCAGCCAGCTGATGCTGCCATCTCACTCCCCTCAGGGTGGGTTGGGTGGGCTAATAAAAACGAATACCAGCACAGGCACACCTCGGCTGGTTATATGCCAGCACTTTTTCTCAGACTTGGGCCGGCGGCGGCCCAGGTCCTTCTAATTCGGGTCGAAACACAATGCCGTGACCCATACAATATTCGTACACCATGCGAAGTGGCAGCGTACTTGCCCACCGTGGCGGATGCAAGTCCGGTACACCTGGTTTTGGCGCCAAAAGCACCCTTGGCCAGTTGTACTACAAGGAACCCATCCCTACTACACTAGGAACTCAGGAACCGTAAAAGTGGTAAAAGTGGTAAAAGTGGGTGGTAAAAAGTGGTAAAAAGTGGTAAAAAGTGGTAAAAAGTGGTAAAAAGTGGTAAAAAGTGGTAAAAAGTGGTAAAAAGTGGTAAAAAGTGGTAAAAAGTGGTAAAAAGTGGTAAAAAGTGGTAAAAAGTGGTAAAAAGTGGTAAAAAGTGGTAAAAAGTGGTAAAAAGTGGTAAAAAGTGGTAAAAAGTGGTAAAAAGTGGTAAAAAGTGGTAAAAAGTGGTAAAACGGTGGGAAAACGCTAGGAGAAAAGCAGGTGGTAAAATCATTTTACCACCTTTTACCACCCCTTTTACCACCAAAGTGGTAAAAAATACCACCAAGTGGTAAAAGCGAGGGTGGTAAAAACACGCCACAAAGTGGTAAAAGTGAGGGTGGTAAAAAGTGGTAAAAAGTGGTAAAAATGAGGGTGGTAAAAAAATACCACAAAGTGGTAAAAATGACAGTGATAAAAAAGGGGAAAATGCAGATTTTGCCAGCATTACAACACAAGCACTGTTAAGAACAGCTTAACAGGCCATCATTCCAAATGGTTTCTTTATTAGAAATAATAATACATCCCATTAACAGTTGTCTCTCTTGATTTACAATGAGGATTTAGCCCCACATTGGGCGTCTCATCGATACGTTTACACCATTGTGAAATAATAACACAGGCCGCATCAAGCCCAGCCAATTAATTTCTTCATCAGGTGTCATCATGATCAATGATGCTTCTTTGCCTGAACAAAGCCACACAGTTGCCAGCACTCATGCTCTGGAGGCCTGCAGGCACACAGAGCACCACCATTGAAGAGGACACAAGGGCAGCAAGGCAGGGGGGGGGGGCAGTCAGGCACGGCAGATAGTTGTTGCCCAGCAAAACATCCTATGCATGGTGAAATGGGTTATGCCTGTGGGTATGATGCATGACCTAGCATGAGAGTGATACATACATGAGTAACAAAAATATACGCACATGGCAATTGGGTGTGACAACACCACATCACTACATAGCTAAAACGTGCTTCAGAAAAAACATTCCACTAAATTACCGGATCAGGAGTCTGACTCTGGGACTCCTTTGCTTGCCGCTCCAGCTCAACTTTCCGCTGCGCTTTTGCCATCATGGCCTTGAGCGCGGCAAGCTCCAGTTCCGCCTCGGTGAGATCTGGCGCGGAGGGAGCATCGGCAGACGCCGTTGCGGCCGGAGAGCTAGAGGCAGGCGGGATCGCTGGCGCGGAGGGAGCACCGGCAGACTCCGTTGCGGTCGAAGAGCTAGAGGCAGGCGGGATCGCTGGCGCGGAGGGAGCACCGGCAGACGCCATTGCGGGCGAAGGGCTAGAGGCAGGCGGGATCGCTGGCGCGGAGGGAGCACCGGCAGACGCTGTTGCGGCCGGAGAGCTAGAGGCAGGCGGGATCGCTGGCGCGGAGGGAGCACCGGCAGACGCCTTCTCCTTGGGTGGCGCCCGCGCTCGCTTGGCCGGTACATACTCATCCGACACCTCCTCCTTCTCCTCTGCTGGCCCCCAACTCTCCTTCAATTTCGCACGTGCGCCTCGAAGGTCGTCGTCAGTGACGTTGCCCAGAAGGACCCACGCATTCTCGTTGCCCTCGGCGTCACCGTAATGCATCGTGGCAAAGTCAACAAACAGCATTTGCGAGCCCCCATCACGCTCCACAAACCGCGTGCCGTAAGGGGCCTTGAGCTTCGGCTTCACCTCCACCACTTTGCCAGGCTCCCAAACATACGCAGCCGGCCGCGCCCCATCGCGCTCGTACTTGTACCTTTGTGCCACGAAGGCCCCGTGCAGTGCTTCTCCGAAACCACCAGGGCCCGGTCGCTCTTGAACCACCGCGGTTGGCAGTAAGGTGCTCAGATAGTGCGCAAGCCCCAAGTCCATGGGACCACTAGGAAGCTTTCGCTTTGCAGCCGGCTTCTTGCTGGCGGCCGGCTTCTTGCTGGCGGCCGGCTTGTTGCTGGCGGGCGGCTTGTTGACGGCGGGGCGCGACGTGATGGGCTCGAAGACATCTGGCTTGATGGCAGGCACACGAGCAGGCGGGAGACCATCCGGCATTGGCAGGTCGGCCAGCTTGGGCACCGGAGTGGGCGGCTCCACGGTGTTGTTGGGCACCGGAGGGGACGGCTGCACAGCGTTGCTGGGCACCGGAGGGGGCGGCATGACAGGCTGCGTGCCAACGGGAGGGGGCGGCGGTACAACCTTCTTGGCCACCGGAGGGGGCGGCATGACAGGCTGCTTGGGAACGGGAGGGGGCGGCGGTACAACCTTCTTGGCCACCGGAGGCGGCGGCCTCACATCCGATACCTCCACAGGTGCAGGCGCGTACCCTGCCACTTCCTGCTCTAACTCCTCCTCAAGGGCTTGGAGCCGAGCTCTGAGTCTCCAAATTTCATCTGCTCGGACGCCTGTGGCATGCTGCACAGGCTTGGCCTCCGGCTTGACCTCCGGCTTTACTTCCGGCTTTACTTCCGGCTTGACCTCCGGCTTGGCCGCCGGCTTTGCCGCCGGCTTTGCCGCCGGCTTTGCCGCCGGCTTGGCAGCAGGAGTTGTCTGCAAGCAGAGGGCGGGGCATGGAATAAGGACGTTAACATTCGGGAAGTCGGTTAGTAGCAGACCTGCGATTAAAGAAAAAACCAAGAAGCTTGCAGACTCCTGTAGCTAAAGATAGCGTGATTACCTTTGGCATGTTCGTCACGTCGCTTAGCGCTTTGGTATTTTCCTTCACGTCATCATCCTCGTCCTCGGCGCCAGCACTCTGCCGCTTTTTGGAGCTGCAGTTGCTTAGCCACCGGCTCAGCTCCTTTTTTACGAATTCTTCAACACTTAGGGCTTTGGGTTTGGAGCCCTTCGGGCTTCTGGGCGGTGAGCTCACCAGTCGTCGGGTCTAGCACCCAGCATGATGCCTCATACTTATCCAGCTCGGCACGGTTGTCGTCAGCCACACATGTTTCTAGAAAGTTTATGCAGCTCTTCTTTACCCGGTTAATGAGAGCATCCACCATGGTGCCATCCTGTTCCTTGAGGACATACCCCTCTACCAGGTATGCACGGCCAAAGGTCGTTATTTGCAGTCTTAAGGTCCGCACATATTCCGAGGGAACGACGTTTTGTTTCGGCTTTTCCTCTTCGGTCGCTCTTGCATCAAATCGCTCCCACTCCTCAGGACTGCACACGTGAGCTGGTCGTAGCACTGCTACCCTTCTCGGCATTTACAACGTTCGGTCGCACACCACCATGCAGATGACCAAGGCTGGCTAAGTCCGGAATCCCCCCGTTTTGCGAACGGAGACGGTGCCAACGTATACATGACGCACTGCACCTGCCTCTGTCCGCCGTTGGATTCAGCAGATCGACGAACCTGGCAGCATCCCGCGCAAAAATTTTTTGAACGTCTTTCGCCAAAAGGCACCAACGGCAGCTACACAAACGGCCGGACCGCACGCCTCGCGCGGGGCCCGCACGCCCCGCGCGGCTGCGTGCGGATCGGCTAAACTCCGTACTGCTTGGTACAAGTACAGAGGCCTCAGGAGCTAAGGCTGTACCGTTTCAGTAGACTTCTACCAATGAGCCCGTGACTAACCAACACTACCGTACACTGACCGTAATATCTACCATTTGAATGACTGAGAAAATGTCCGTTTGATCAAAAGGGATCGACGACATCGAAAGCGTTGGCGAGCAGACTCAAACTTGCAACGGGTGACTTAGCGGCTATCACGGCGGCGGGTGGCACCAGAAAGATGGCGGTCGGTTGCTACCCACCCATGGATACCGGACTCGAGCCGAACACTTACATCGACACACATGCTAGCTGGCCAAATTTCGTGATGTCTCCTTTCCCTTCCTCCACGGATACCTACATTGTCCAGTTTCATTGGTCATCCTGCAGGCTTCCTGAGTTTTATCGCCAAATTATGTTGGATGCGTTCCTGGAAATGTCGACTGAGCCGGACTTCATGGTCACGGTTGATTAGTGAGCTGCCAGTGGTCTCACTGGCGCAGACGCCCTAGCGTGGCTCGATTTGTGATCCCGATGGCGACTGGTTAGCCACGGAGGGCCGGCATTGACCATCAACGGTCGATGCCGGCCCTCCATGTAGAGATTGTAAATGCGTCAAGGACAGACAGTCGATGAATTCATGGCCGAGGACCCTGACGACGGGTCGGCCAGTGGAGAGGATGCAGCACGCCAGTTTGCTAGAAATTATGACGAAGCAGTGGCCAGAGTCAAGGACGATACGCCATTGTACCCGGGATCTGAGAGCAAGGCCTTGATGTTTACATTGCAATTGCTGACGCTAATGGGGGAAAACTCATGCCCTCAGACCTTTGCTGATGAGCTCTTCAAGCTGTTGGGAAACGTTCTCCCCGCGGGCAACACTCTGCCCGACAGTATCTGGAAGGCACGGAAAGTGATCAAAGGCTTGGGCTTGGGGTACCGTGTGTACGATGCCTGCCCATGCGAGGGTTACTTGTACAAGGACAAGATTACTAAGAGCTGCCCTCTTTGCAAGCTGTCGCGCTACGAGACGTACACTGACAGAAACGGTGACATCGTCAACTCGCGGAAAGCGCATCGCCAGGTTAGGCACTTCCCCCTGATGGATCGGATTAGGGCCTGGTTCCGAGTCCCGGAAATGGCGGAAGCCCTTCAGTACGCTGCGAAACATGAAAACAGGGAGCCAGACTCATCCACGCGCGTTGTGGACGGCTTGAAAGGCAGGTTTGCACTTGTTTCTACGCCTTCTGTTATGCAATGTGTGCCAAAGTATCAAGTTCGAGATTTTTCCTCTTGCGCTTATCTTTTGTTTGTACTGCTCTGATGGATACCTTTCTTTTTACGTCTGGTGTTTCTTGTGCATGGACCTGTTCGTGCAGACAGCCGTGCCATCCAGCACATAAAGAACAACTGGGACTTTCGCAGCCAGCCGCGGAACACCATCTTCCTTCTGAATTTTGACGGAGTATGTCCAAGGTCTTTCATGGATACCCACAGCAGCTGGCCCGCGTTTGTTTCCTGTGTGAACTTGCCCGAGTGGGTGATGGTGAATGGGCGGTTTTGCCCTATGGTGCTTCTTGTGGGCGCCATGAAGGGGAAGGCACCCAAGAACATGACCATTTTTTTGGACTTGATCGCTGAGGACTTCCTGGTACTGTGGAAGGGGTATTACATTTGTGATGTGACGCTGGACGTGGCGGTGTTTACACTACGACATTTGTGAGGTCCATTCTTGCTGGCATAATTCACGACTACCCGGCATACTCCAAGTCCCTTAACATTCCAGATGCAGGGTACTATCAATGCGTCCTACATGGTGATGAGTGGCGTGGGGTTTTTATCTCAAATGGCCGTATCGTTCTCCTTGGCAATGACCGCATGTTTCCCGAGGGTGACCCCCGCCGGCCGGCTCACGCTCCTGTTGTTCAGGAGATGGACCATGCTGGCTACCTGAAGTACTGTGCTACGCTAAAAAAGCAGCCCGAGCCGTTTCTCAAGTTACCGTACTGGGTTCACCTGAAGATCCGTCATTTTATTGACGAGTTCCATCTGTGTCCCAACAACTTCAAGCGGGTCATTCATTGCACAAGCGGTAATTGCTAAACATTTCATTGTATCATTTCATTGTGATTGTTGCATGCATATATACAGTATTAAAAATATAATTACTTACAACAGAGTGAAATCACTCAAACCAAAGCAAACGCCCAGCTATAAACCTATATACAGAGCCATGTCAAAGCTCTATACTACGATAAGACCAATGGAAACGCCTAACGGGAGGAACCTAATAGCCCTGCTGCACCGCAAAATCAGCCCGCGTACGGCGGAGCATGATGTCAGCCATGGCCCGAGTCAGCGCCACCGACAAGCGCTGACGCCAATATGACGTCCAGGTCCGCGCCGACCATGGGGCCCGCTGGCCCTCCAGGTCCAGCCGGTCCTCCCGGAGCCGGCAACACTCCTTGAAGAAGGCGGAGGTCAGGGGCCCCATGGCCCCAAACTCCTCCAGGACAAAGGGCACCACACGATGGTGCCCGACGTCGCCGTAGGCCAGGAGCTTGGCCCGCTCCGCCCGGTCCGCCGTGTAACCTGCCGTGAGGGAGGCCCCAGCCACGTGGCTAAGAGCCAAGGGCCGCGCCACCGAAACGTCAATAAGCAGATGCCGGCCACCCCCCTCAAAGTCCAGCACCACGATGTCAGGCCGGTGGTTGGGGGAATAGAAGGCAGCGCCATCCGCATCCTCGGACCGGATGTTCGCGTGGGGGAAGACCGACCGAATCATGGCGAGCACCACCGTCAGGAGGACAGTGTGCAAATACAAATACCAATTCTGATTCTGTTGGCCCCCCATGCAGGCAAGGTAGTGAGTCCCCGTGGGATCCAGCGGCTGCCCACAGCTACCACAAGGCCGCCCGGCCGGAACAAGAGGCTGCGGGGCAAATAGCTGGTGCCGGAGCGCCACCGAGTAGTGGCTGGGAGCCAAGGCGAATGGGGGGGCCATGGGAAGAGCACGAAGGTACGCCGAGCCCACACTCCGCAAGGAAAGCGAGAACAGCCACGCACGTCCCTGGGCGTTGAGGTCCGCGAAAAGAGCAATCCAATCAGCCGTGTGCAGAATACCCGCGTAGGTTTTCTGGTGTTTATCGATGACGCGAGCAGGGAATGCGGCGGGAGATTGAACGGAGGCGACCGAGGGAGTGCCGCGAGGGAGGTGGCGCTGTACCGCCTGAGCAGCACGGACGGGAGAACAGGCCTGCTGGATCTCAGCATAGGCCTCCTGGATGGCGGTGACGAAGGGCAAAGGGCTGCTGGGGTCCAGGAGGTCAGGCGCTGCCGTAGCCAAAAGGGGCAGGAGCCGGCAGCTTTCCGCCCACGACTGAGCGACGGAGCCCAAAAATGCTGCTGGGGCCAGCCGAGCGGCACGAGTCAGACCGCAGCCACCCATCCGTGCAGGCAGGGAGGCAATGCGAATAGCATGTGGCGGGAGGTCGGGGCCCGGGACCAGCTGCGCCAAGGCCGACTGGATGCGTTCGTCGTGGCCCTCGGCGGCCAGCCGGACCTGAGCCGGAAGAGCGCCCCGGAGCCAGTGAACGACGCGAGGGTGAGCGCAAAACCACAGAAGCAGACCCTTGGTCTGCGAATCATGAAGGCGCGCAATCAAGGGCAGTACCTCAGTGCGTGCCTCGAGGGCGGCCCGCAGAGCATCGATGACAAACGCGGGGTCGCCAACCGGAACGCCGAGGACATCCAACCCATGGAGGCGCTCGTCCCGGCCCAAGAGCTGGGGCGGAAAGCCGGAGCAATCACCTTGGGGCGAGTACACCGCGCACTTGGCCAGGGTCAACTGGAGGTTGATGTCGGCCACCGCGGTCTGCAGTGCCAGCAGAGCCGCGGTGGTGTCCGGCACAGGGCCCAGAAGGTAGATATCATCCAAGTAGGCCTGAATAGCGACCGCCGGGTGGGCAGCAATATATATACATTGACTGTGGCCTATCTGTTCACATGGAAAGCTGATGTAATATTGGTTTTTTTTTTTTTTCTGTTTGTACTATATGCAGGGAAGGCTATGGCGAGCGGGTCACTTCGTGGCAGGCTGAAGGTCCTCGGTCTGAACCCGGAGCTGTGGCGGCCTGATGAAGACCCTCCACCGGAGGGAGACCCACCACCGGAGGGAGACCCACCACCGGAGGGAGACCCACCACCGGAGGGAGACCACCAAAGTCCACCGAAGAAAGGCCGCAAGAAGAAGAGGGCGCCAGCACCGCGCCCCGGGTTCCAGCTGACGGCTGAGGAAAAGGCTGATATCAAGCGTAAGTGTGACATTGGGTTTTTATTTTTCCCGTAATTTGGAAATTTAATATGTAGGACTGACTATGGTCTGTGTGATTTACATAGGACTGACTATTTTTTTCGGCTGTCGTGTTACTACTATGTGTTATTTTTTTGCGTGTGGTTGTAATGCGCAGGTCTCGATGACATCATGGCGCATAGCCTACCCGACTACTTCACCGGCCGGATCAGTGGCTTGCTCTGCGATGCGAAGAGTACTGAAAAATCCAAGACGCGTGACAAGATCCTCTACTTTTGCAAGCAACTCCCGACCATCTTGCGTGGGCGGTTAGATGACGATGCACGGCATGCATTTCTCCTTCAATCAGCGGCCTGGGACTTTGTGTTTTCTAGCGGCTCGGCGACTCAGCAGCAGTTGGATGAATGCGGCGAGATGTTTTTGCTTGCTGCAGTGGCGATGGAGCGTATAGCGCCAGCGTCTGAGATGGCAAAATCTGTTCATATGATGGCCCACCTGGCCCAGCAAATCCCCTTGTTGGGTCGATGTGACACCCGCACCATGGCGTCGGGCGAGCGGATGATGGGGGCCATCACGAAAGCTAAGCTGTCCAACGTCAATGTGGAGAGCTCTATGGACGGAGCATATCGCAAGTCTGAGGCGCTGACCCATCTGGCCTATCACATGGTGAAAACCGGGATGGTAAGTACACTCTAGTGACCGATTTTTTTTTTTTTTTTTATGGATTTGTGTTCAGATTTAGTGTTATGTACGCGCTGCTTGTGGCCCGGTCTTGTGCTGCATGCAGCTAATTTCTGAGCATATTTGTGTGCGCTGCTTGCAATGTCTTGTTTGCTTTCTTTTTTTTCTTTCAGCCAAAAGACCGCTACTACATCTGGGACGTCATCCACGCAGACCCGTCCAAGAAGGTCGAGTTGGGGGGGCGCAGCCGCAAGGTTAAGAATTTCTACACTTTCACCGCCGCGGAAGCTGATGAAGTGGGCGCGATTTTGTTGGAGTATGCGCTGCCCAATGCGGAGTACAAAGATCCCGAAGTCAACGGCGATGAGGCCTACTGGTAAGACGCCGCTGTCCTATTATTGTAAGTTGCTATTCTTTGAGCTGATTTTCTTTCAGTATATATGGAACTTCATCTGATTTCCAAGGACTACTGCCGTTATTCTAATTTTTTTTTTCTTGCATTGCTATCTTGCTTTGTATACGATGTGCATGCAGGCGGCCCTTGTGCAGCGACCTCTCATGGCTCAAAGACTGGATCGGACTCAACCAGCAGCCGCTGGTCCCGGAGCTTGTCCAGGCTGCAGCAGCCGGCGTGCAGCTCAAGGCTGAGGAGTATGATAGGGTGCACTTGTACGGTTTCAATTACCGGACAAAAGAAGCTGACAGGAAGCAAGCATGGCGGACTGCAAACTGTGGTGTAGCCTACCATAAGGAGGGAAGCAGCACTCAGTACGGCTACCTGACCCACATTCTCGTGGCGAAGCTGGTGCAGCCGGTGGGGAACTGGACTCAACAGCTTGTGCTGAGAGTAGAGCTTTTCGATGCATCGGAGGTGGCTTACATTCGGGATCAACGCTTGGTGTTGGTCCGCAGCGCCGAGGCACCACGCACGGCAAAGCTAGTGTGGCCAACATCTGTTAGCTCTGTTGGGTTTGTGCTGGACCCACGGCATCAGCCCCAGCTTTCGGTCATTCACTGCAAGCTGCCCCGTCACCTGGCAACCGGGTGGGCTTTGGAGAACGAGTTTTTCCAAAGCACGGCGACAAGGTGGCAGGAAGACATCAGGTACTTCCCACCTGAGCCGCCCGCTGAACGGCCGCCCGCTGAACCGCCGCCCGCTGATCCGTCGCCCGCGCCATCAAGCACGGCGGCACGACCTTCACGCGCAGCCCCGCCGCGCAAGAAAAAGAAGCCGCCCGATGAACGGCAGCCCGCGCCGGCAACCACGGCGGCAGGACCTTCACGCGCAGCCCCGCCTCGCAAGAAAAAGAAGCCGCCCGCTGAACGGCAGCCCGCGCCGGCAACCACGGCGGCAGAACCCTCACGCGCAGCCCCGCCTCGCAAGAGAAAGAAGAAATCTGAGGCTTTGGCGCCTGCATCACACAAGGGGAAGGAGCCCATGCCCCCGTTGCGCACAAGTGCACGCGCGCGCACGGTCAGGGACTATAGAGAACAAACCACGAGCAACGAGGGGAATGACAGTGATTTTAACGGTAGTGATGCCAAGGATGATTCTGATTGATGCTGCTGCGCCAGCATTTTGCGGCCTCATTAGATGCTGCTCACAAGTGTAATCATGCCGATATTATGTTGAATAAAGATGCATCACTCATTGTTTGGGCCTAAACTGACTTGTTGTCGGTTCAGCCCTTGTGTTTTTTACCACTTTTGTGCTCGTCGTGGTGTTCTTTTTACCACTTTAGCCACTTTTGATCACTTTTTACCACTTTTACTGCTTTTTACTGCTTTTTACGGCTTTTTACGGCTTTTTACCACAATTTCCCACCTTTTACCACTTTAACCACCTCCGTTAGGTGGTAAAAGTGGTAAAAGGTGGTATTTTTAATCACATTTTACGGCTTTTTACGGCTTTTTACGGCTTTTTACGGCTTTTTACGGCTTTTTACTCCTTGTGGGTGGTAAAAAGTGGTAAAAAGTGATAAAAAGTGATAAAAAGTGATAAAAGTGGTATTTTTTACCACCCCCGAGTTCCTAGTGTAATTCTTTTGACATTGTACTACGTTTAGTCTTGGTCTACTACACCCCAGTAGGTCCGTTCACCTCCTGAGAGTCCAGTGCTACGCCGAAGCACGTCAGCACTGGTTTGACCTAGAATTAATTAATTAATTAGGAACATAACTCCGTTGGGAGTACATGTAGCACAACTTCTAGTATATGTTGAACTAGAATGAACTAGTTTAAAGTAGATTGAAGTAGACTGTACTACCCTGTAGTCCAAGTGAAGTACTTGGAACTACGTCCAAGTACTTAGAACTAGTTTACAAGTTACTTGTACGTGTAACAACCAAATGTTACATCCAAAGTTTTCCTACTGTTGATCTTATTATGAGTTCTTGGGGACAATTATTTGGAAAGTTAGGAGGCTTCGACGTAGGATTGATATTGGGCCTGCTGAGATCTGTCGAATTATTGTTCTACCCTCATTGGTCGTGGCCTGATCCACGTGGGGTACTTTGCATGGTTTAGTTCAGTCAGTCATAGATTCTCTTTAAGACTGTTGTACCTGGGGGATCTGGTTCCAGGTCACGGAGATTCTGCAGTGCTGGCCTTGTGTTGTGTTGTGGATTCTGAGGACAGGATCTTACCTTGAGTGATCCTCACATTTGATTGGTCCTTTCGGGTTAGGATTGAGCCGACTCTGCATGCACGATGACTTTTATCCTGTTTGTGGAGGTCGTGCAAGTGTGCGTACGTGAGAACTAAATCTATGGTGTAATTCAAGGATTTCCTTGTTTCATCAAGCAAACAACCCTTGCCAAAAGTCAACTATAACTTCAACAGATAGTCGACTTGGATATAACTTGTCTGTTGTGTCTAACAAGGGTGGGGACTCAATCCCTTAACTGTTGAAGATCCATCTTCATTGCTTCTCTGGACGTGAAGTTATCTGTCGCGACTCCAACCCAGGTATAAAGATCTTTTCACACCAATGTTGATACATACTGAGGCTGTTGCAAACACAACATTTTTAGTCGTTACAGTACGCACTTTCACCTTTTTGAGGGCAGATCTCGTACCACCACACTGGCGCCCCTTATTAAATTCTAGGGCCCTTATACATTGTGACTACTGCCCCTTATAAAAGACCAGGGCCTATTATAAAATATTAAATGCTCTATTTACTTTTTATATGTGCTGTCACCCAGCGGCGTCCCTCGCCTCCTTCGCTCCGGCCGCCCCGACAATTCAGGGAATCCAGATCGAGGGAGATCAACCATCCCTGTGCATGTCTCAACTCGTTCACTCCAT
The DNA here is from genome assembly GCA_009746045.1 of Mesostigma viride. Lineage (NCBI taxonomy): Eukaryota > Viridiplantae > Streptophyta > Mesostigmatophyceae > Mesostigmatales > Mesostigmataceae > Mesostigma > Mesostigma viride. The sequence goes on from RPFO01000578.1 coordinate 77,709, forward strand.
TACTGAGGGCTCCAGACATTATTTTTTACAAAATACGTTTACGCACAAGAGACTCTTGGACCAAAGTCGCATAATTGGTGAATAAAGCATCTGCAGCCCCCCCCAGCCAGCTGATGCTGCTCACTCCCGGCTTCCCCCAGCCTGGCCATTCTGGCCGTGGAGGACCCGTCACCAACAGTGAAGGCCTAGCATGCCTGCTAGAGTGCCCCTCACTTACTGGTCGCGGGGAAGCCTGTCACCAACAGTGGGGCCCCAGCTTGTCTGCTGGAGTGCGCCCCACTAGCGAAGTCTCAAACAATGCCTTGATCCCCCTTGGATAGGAGAGAACAGCGTCCAACCGAAGGTACGGTCAATCAATCCCCCACACCTTTCCCCCCTCCTCGTCCAGCAAAAATAGCTGGCACGTCTGCCAACTTCCACCCTACACCATCCTCCTCGCGCTCCTCATGCCATAATTGTCACGATCCAGTGCTATGGCCCAGCGACTCGCCAAAAGTCACATGCCACAAGCTGCCGCTACGGTCACAGCCCTCTGTTTGGCGTAACCCGGGGTGCAAGCATCCCCAGGTACTCGCCCTATAGGGCTGCCGGCGGCATACATAGCAAGGTGTAATCTCCATTCCATTCTCAGGACAGCTAGCCGGTCACTTAGGCTATCTCGAGCAAGCGCCCCTGCTCTTAGCCCTCACAACCGTCAAAACCAGCCGGTCTCACCAGGCTCCCCCCATTGCCTGCCCACCTCTTGGATGCCATTACAGATGTCATCCCAAAGCTCTCAGGGTACTAGCCTGGCAGCGCCCAAAAGTCTTTTTTTTACGTAGGCCGCTCATTTTGCCTCCCCCCAGTTCCAAACCACCACAGTCCTTAGCTCCCCAAAGCCGTCAAGAAAGGCACCTCCCCCAATCGGCCACCACTGGCCCAAGGCCGCCGAGCCGCCCTACCACCACGTAAGCCCTCGAGAAATAACATCCAGGGAGCCACACCCAGCGCTCCTCCAGCCACCGGTTTTCCCCATAAAATTCGGCTCCTCATATTCTTTTTCACGTTACCATCATGTAATGGACCAGCCGACCCGCTCCTTCAAAGCCATCGGGCTGTGACGCGGTATGCCCTGCCCGCAAAGCCCCGAGAGCCAAAGATAGCTAATGATGCCGCATTCAGATCTTGGGCAGCCGGCATTGCAGCCTACTATATTTTTTACACTGCTCGTCGTTGAGGGTCATCATGCAAGGCAGTATCAAACGTAAAACAGCTCGAACAAGCACGCCCAGGGCCGAAATAGAATTTTCGTTCCCTTACCGCACTTTCCGGCCTTGCGACTCAATTTCGGGTCCAGATTTCCATGCTCACCCCTCAAACGACGGGACAGCAGCCGGCCACCTTTGCTCGTCGTTTAGGACCATCCAAACATGTACAAGCAACCTTTATTCGCCTCGTCCCAGATCAGTTAAGGCCGAAAAAGATTGCCGGCACCCTACCGCAGATTTCGGCACTAAATTCTCAATTTCTGCCTCGATTTTCAACGACTGGCCCTCAAACGACCGCTTGGACGCCGACCACCGTCGCGCGTCTCTAAATAAAATTCATTCCCAGCCCCCCCGGACTCGGGGAGGCCTTTTGCATTCGTTTAAATCGTTGCCAGCCACCATGGCTGGCCGTCACCACTAATTATAAATGAATACCAGCACAGGCACACCTCGGCTGGTTACATACATGTATATATTAAAAATATAATTACTTACAGCAGAGTGAAATCACTCAAACCAAAGCAAACGCCCAGCTATAAACCTATATACAGAGCCATGTCAAAGCTCTATACTACGATAAGACCAATGGAAACGCCTAACGGGAGGAACCTAATAGCCCTGCTGCACCGCAAAATCAGCCCGCGTACGGCGGAGCATGATGTCAGCCATGGCCCGAGTCAGCGCCACCGACAAGCGCTGACGCCAATATGACGTCCAGGTCCGCGCCGACCATGGGGCCCGCTGGCCCTCCAGGTCCAGCCGGTCCTCCCGGAGCCGGCAACACTCCTTGAAGAAGGCGGAGGTCAGGGGCCCCATGGCCCCAAACTCCTCCAGGACAAAGGGCACCACACGATGGTGCCCGACGTCGCCGTAGGCCAGGAGCTTGGCCCGCTCCGCCCGGTCCGCCGTGTAACCTGCCGTGAGGGAGGCCCCAGCCACGTGGCTAAGAGCCAAGGGCCGCGCCACCGAAACGTCAATAAGCAGATGCCGGCCACCCCCCTCAAAGTCCAGCACCACGATGTCAGGCCGGTGGTTGGGGAATAGAAGGCAGCGCCATCCGCATCCTCGGACCGGATGTTCGCGTGGGGGAAAACCGACCGAATCATGGCGAGCACCACCGTCAGGAGGACAGTGTGCAAATACAAATACCAATTCTGATTCTGTTGGCCCCCCATGCAGGCAAGGTAGTGAGTCCCCGTGGGATCCAGCGGCTGCCCACAGCTACCACAAGGCCGCCCGGCCGGAACAAGAGGCTGCGGGGCAAATAGCTGGTGCCGGAGCGCCACCGAGTAGTGGCTGGGAGCCAAGGCGAATGGGGGGGCCATGGGAAGAGCACGAAGGTACGCCGAGCCCACACTCCGCAAGGAAAGCGAGAACAGCCACGCACGTCCCTGGGCGTTGAGGTCCGCGAAAAGAGCAATCCAATCAGCCGTGTGCAGAATACCCGCGTAGGTTTTCTGGTGTTTATCGATGACGCGAGCAGGGAATGCGGCGGGAGATTGAACGGAGGCGACCGAGGGAGTGCCGCGAGGGAGGTGGCGCTGTACCGCCTGAGCGGCACGGACGGGAGAACAGGCCTGTTGGATCTCAGCATAGGCCTCCTGGATGGCGGTGACGAAGGGCAAAGGGCTGCTGGGGTCCAGGAGGTCAGGCGCTGCCGTTGCCAAAAGGGGCAGGAGCCGGCAGCTTTCCGCCCACGACTGAGCGACGGAGCCCAAAAATGCTGCTGGGGCCAGCCGGGCGGCACGAGTCAGACCGCAGCCACCCATCCGTGCAGGCAGGGAGGCAATGCGAATAGCATGTGGCGGGAGGTCGGGGCCCGGGACCAGCTGCGCCAAGGCCGACTGGATGCGTTCGTCGTGGCCCTCGGCGGCCAGCCGGACCTGAGACGGAAGAGCGCCCCTGAGCCAGTGAACGACGCGAGGGTGAGCGCAAAACCACAGAAGCAGACCCTTGGTCTGCGAATCATGAAGGCGCGCAATCAAGGGCAGTACCTCAGTGCGTGCCTCGGGGGCGGCCGGCAGAGCATCGATGACAAACGCGGGGTCACCAACCGGAACGCCGAGGACCTCCAACCCATGGAGGCGCTCGTCCCGGCCCAAGAGCTGGGGCGGAAAGCCGGAGCAATCACCTTGGGGCGAGTACACCGCGCACTTGGCAAGGGTCAACTGGAGGTTGATGTCGGCCACCGCGGTCTGCAGTGCCAGCAGAGCCGCGGTGGTGTCCGGCACAGGGCCCAGAAGGTAGATATCATCCAAGTAGGCCTGAATAGCGACCGCCGGGTGGGCAGCATGGACCGCTTGGAGGCAACCCTGGAGGGGGGCGGCAAAGTACAGGGGTCCCAGGGGGTCCCCTTGCTGGGTGCCCGACCGCGACAGCAGGCCGCCGCGAGTGCCGTCCTCCATGATGTGAACCAGTTGGCCGGGCTGGCCGTAGCACACGGCTGTCCAAGCGTACAAGTCCTCGAAGGACTCCATGACGGCCGCAAACATGCTGGCGCGGGACAGACTGTTGAACGCGTTGTGGCAGTCGACCTTGACGACAGCGTGGGTGGGGTGGGCCTCGAGGTAGGCCTGCACCGAATGGATGAGGATATCCGCCCCGCCTGGAGTCGTCACCCCCAGCTGGGCCGCCACCGAGGTCTCACCCGCTGCGAGGGGCGGGCAGAAAAAGGCACGGAGCTCGGGCGCCTTTTGGCGGCAGATCACTTTGCCCACGAGCTTGCGGAGCACCTCACCGCAGGCGATCGGGCGCACCTTGCCCTCGGGGGGGGGCAAGACACCCTTGAGCAGAGCGAGGAGGCGAGCGCCCGCTAACCACTCGCGCGCAGCGGGAGGAACGCGACCAGCCGCCAGGTCCATGAGGGTGTCAAAGAGAATGTCCTCGCCCCCATGCCCCACCAGGACCTCCAAGTGCTCGTAGCGCCAGCCCGACGGCCCGGTAGAGGAAGCCCGCGGGACCGCACGCATCACCTCCAGGAAGCAGTCGCGGTCCAGCCGGAGGGGGGCCGGCAGGGGGTCCGGCACGGGCAGCTGGAATCCGGGCTCCGCAGGGTGAAGAGCCTCCAAGGCCGCCAGGGTAGCCGCATTGGCGGGGGCGAGCTTGGCCATTTCCAAGCGGGTCATGGCCCGGCTGATGTATATGCCAGCACTTTTTCTCAGACTTGGGCCGGCGGCGGCCCAGGTCCTTCTAATTCGGGTCGAAACACAATGCCGTGACCCATACAATATTCGTACACCATGCGAAGTGGCAGCGTACTTGCCCACCGTGGCGGATGCAAGTCCGGTACACCTGGTTTTGGCGCCAAAAGCACCCTTGGCCAGTTGTACTACAAGGAACCCATCCCTACTAATTCTTTTGACATTGTACTACGTTTAGTCTTGGTCTACTACACCCCAGTAGGTCCGTTCACCTCCTGAGCGTCCAGTGCTACGCCGAAGCACGTCAGCACTGGTTTGAACTAGAATGAACTAGTTTAAAGTAGATTGAAGTAGACTGTACTACCCTGTAGTCCAAGTGAAGTACTTGGAACTACGTCCAAGTACTTAGAACTAGTTTACAAGTTACTTGTACGGACTTTCACCCTTTTTGAGGGCAGATCTCGTACCACCACACTGGCGCCCCTTATTAAATTCCAGGGCCCTTATACATTGTGACTACTGCCCTTATAAAAGACCAGGGCCTATTATAAAATATTAAATGCTCTATTTACTATTTTACTTTATATATGTGCTGTCACCCAGCGGCGTCCCTCGCCTCCTTCGCTCCGGCCGCCCCGACAAATCAGGGAATCCAGATCGAGAGAGATCAACCAAGACAGGGGCGGTGGGGCCGCCGAGCCGTCGTGCCGTTTTGATGACGACGCTTTGGGCCACGCCGAGCTTCCCCAGGAAGGGGTCGCCCCGGAGGTAGGTGCCCAGGCGTGCATCGTTGACGTTCGAGGGGACGCCACGTACCGCAATACTGCATGAGCGAATGGGTTCGTGCATAGCATCCTGTGTGCTGGCCTTGACGGCTGTTTTGATTTCGTTGATGAGCTCCGTGGGGTTCTGAAGCGTGGCGGCATAGGTGGTCTTGGCAGGAGTTATGGAGGCGGCAAGTTGTTGCTGGAGCTGGTGGAGGAGCTGCTGCTGCTGCTGCTGCTGCTGCAGTCCTGCTGCAATGTGGGTGATGGCGGAGTGGATGGAGGTGTCGGCGTGTGAGGAATGGGCGTGGTGGGTGGCGAGGTGGTTGTGGACAGGGTTGAGGGCAGCGTTGAGGAGGGAGGGGAGGTGATCGAAGCAGGTATTGACGACTTGCTCGGCGGTGATGCCGATGGCGGCAGCAACAGTGGGGTCGGTTCCCAGGTCCAGAGAGGCCATGACAAAGCGCTCAAGGGCGCTGTCGGAAAGACGGGAGCACGTCCACCAGACTGCGAGGCAGAGGTCGGTGTCGTCGGGGTTGTCGTGGAGAAAGTCCGACAGGTGGGTAACCTGTTGGTTGCAGTCCCGGATCTCGCACTTTTTCTCGGCAGCCAGGTGCAGGATGGTGAGGGCGGCAGCTCGGAACAGGCGTATGAAGGCCTGGCCATTTGCCAGGTAAAAATGCGGCAGCTTCCTCGGCAGAAAAGGCCTCCTCGCGGGTATCCATGGCGGGGTCGCTGTTCGGCGGAGCGGTGTAGTGGAGCGGCTGGATGCTGACAGTGGCGTCCGGCATAGCGTGCAAGGGGGTTTCCAATGACGCCATGGCTTCATCAGCGAGTTGGTGCAGGGCTGCGGACGCTTGTGATTGCTGGGATGAGTCGTATTCCGCCATATCGAGCTGAAACACAGCGATATTTGCTAGGCAGGGCGGTGCCGGTATCTTCGGAAATATTGAGCGATAGCTGTAGAAAATTATATCAGCGTGTTCGTCTTCAAAAGACGGGTCTAATGCAACCAACCTGATGAAATTTCATGGCCGGAGTCAAAAGTTATGAGCATTCTCGTGTATTGCAACAGCGATATTTGCTGGGCAGGGCGGTGCCGGTATCTTCGGAAATATTGAGCGATAGCTGTAGAAAATTATATAAATAGGACCTTTGGCATGATTTCGCGGCTGTGTGAGTCTCCTGATCCGAAGCCATCTCACTTAGGGGTTCGAAACAGCCCAACTGCGAAACACCTCTTTACCGGAGAGGGGTGCCGATGTGTCCGATATTTTTGCTGAATCTATAGAAGATGACTCACCACTAGACCTAAGTGCGCAGGAGTACTACGCACGGACCTACACGATATTCTAGTATCGCCGAAGTAGGCAGGTTGACCACGGCTGGAATCTGGTTATAGTGTGACGTACAAACCTAGAGGACCTAGCCAAAACTAACTAATATCAACCAATCTTACATTGTCGTCAGAAAGCAACACATAATTGCTACACATAATTGCCTGCGGTTTTGCCCGCTTGAGCTGCCAGCAATCGAGCCACAAATCTAGGGATGTGCAGTGCCAAGGAGGCATGCCAGACCCACTGTCTCTCTTTGTACACTGGTTGTACTCTTTCTGAACTACAGCTAGAAAAATACAAGCATGCCCTGGGTCTACCACACTGTGCGTCGAGGCGCAATCTGTGATGGCTTTGTGTGCCGAGGGTTTTTTCCTGGCGACAAGATACTCGAGGAGCTCGTCGCAGGACGGGTGAGGGCCCCATCCTCTGCCGATGCGTTCCATGCGGACTGGCCGCTGGTGTAGTTGGGCCGGGATGCACCCGTGGGGGCTGCAAGCAAAAACAATTTAGCACGCCCAACGCAGCAGCCAAGGGTAGAAGGTCAGCCCTAGCAAAACCGTGAAGGCATGGATAGGCTGCCAGCGGCCGCTGTACCGTCCCTTCCTGACCGTCTCATCCCCCTATGATTGATTACTTCGCACTCCCTGTCCATACTGTGCTGCCCTGCCATGGCCTGCCGTGCTGCAACGTGCGGTGTCATATTGGCCATCCCGTCAGTGTGCTGCGCGACGAAACAAAGCAGTATGCTGAGTGACGTCACAAGGGACGCCTTGTTACCGTGGCAGGGGAGCCTTGCCATGCTGCCTAAACCCCAGTCCCTAAATCCTAGACCCTAGACCCTAGTCCCTAGACCCTAAACAGTTCGGCGGTGCAGCGCGGTGCCATGGGATGCCGTCACATGGGGTGGATCTTTGGGTAACCCAGGAAAAACCCAGGAGCAACCCAGGAGCAACCGAGGGGAAGCACGGTAGCGGCAGGCTGTACACGCGTGCTTTGTACTTGCATGTTTCGAACCAAGGGTGGTCATCGCAAAATCTACAGTGTCATGAGGGCGTTCAAACGCAGTTGGCACGGACTACACCCCAGTGTGAGGTGGAATGAAAGTTTGCTGCTAGTGTAAGCGACCAGCATATACAAATAAGCAAACCAGCGCAGGCCAGAAATCTGGAGAATCCGGACCATGGTAGCTCGACCAGCATATATGCCCGGTACCGCAACCCTCGCAGGCCCAATTTCCAACCTATCTAACCGCGGTAGTACTAGTAATAATATAGGATAGGTGCGCAACCCTATCTACCCGTGTAATACTAGTACCGGGTAGAACTGCGCTATATTCAGGTTTTAGCGTAGCATTAAGATAACGAAACCGTCCACGCCTTTGGATTCAGGCAAGGGCATACCTGACTGCCTACTTCGCGGTGGTGGGGCTGATGAACCCCTTCTATCCTGCAAGGCTGCCAAAGATGTTGCGAAGTGTGTGGGTATGCCAAGCCAGCGCCAGCAAGGCTGCCAGCCATGCCGCTTGCACACACTGTTGCAACAATGGGCGCGCACATGTGGCCGCCGCACCGGTCTCTCGCGGCTAAACTTCACACCTTACACCCTACACAGTCGGCGCACCTGTCCTTGTGCGCGTGTCCAGTGCGGGCGCCCGGCTGGATGCCATCATTCGTTTGGTGCGCGTGTCCAGCACCACCTGCCCGCGTGGGGCCTCATTCACGTCCTGTGCCCCGTCACCGCCGCAATCACCGCCGCAAGGTGCCAGCAATCACCGTAAGATGCCGCGCCATGCAGCAAAACACCGCTCGTGAGTGCAAACCGGCACGCACTGGGTCACCGCCACCACAAGCGGGCGATCGTGAGCGCAGAGCGCACAAGCACTATATCACCCGTGGTAAGGCAACCGCTGTGCACAGCCAATCGCGAGCGGCCCCGGGAAGATTTCACACCCACCGAGCGTTGGCCGCCACCACGGTTATCCACCACGGTTATCCGTCAACGTTTTGCAAACGGCCAAGCATGGCGTGCTAGGCGTGTGGTCAAGCATGGCTGCTTAGGCTTGTGGTAGCACACCGCTGCTGTCAAACTGTGCCCGTGCCAGGGCAAGCACTGCGCACAGCCAATCGTGAGCAGCTAGCTGGTTAGGGAACAAAAGGGAACGGGGATCCATGATCCAACAGCTCTCGGCGACAGACACATCATGACTGGGAACCTTGCACAGCCCGGGGTTTGGTGACGGACAGCAGACACAGCATGAGCGAAGCCGCAGCTAAGCCGCAGCTATAGTATTGGCAGTAGCGCTACACAAATGGAGTCTCCACCGTTTGATTGGCCTCGGCATGAACATGGGACGGGTAGCATCCGAAAGTTTCCCTCCCAATCCGCGCACGATCCGGCGCTTTCTGAGCACAAGCTAGTTGCCATGTGCAGCGCTGTCGTGCATTGCAATAAGTGAATTGCTTCTTTGTTATTGGATGCTCCAAAGCCATCAAGCTCAAGCCTCTTGGCCCGCCACCCCCCACCCGCCACCCTCCACACACACAGCACCCCCGGCAACACCCCCATTCCAAGCCTCTCCTCCGCTCCCCCAATCACCTTGAGCTTGTGTATGTGCAGCAGGTGCGCGATGGACGTGGTGGGTCGACCCAGGGTCTTTGGGTAGTTGATATGACTGCTGCCCTCTGGCATGTACACGCGAGATCCGTAGTCGGTCTGCGCCAGCTTGCGCGCCTGCTGGATGGACCGCCTGCGCTCAGTGGCAGGGGGGGGGCAGGGGGGGCAGAGCCGGTTGTTGACAAGGGCAGTGAGGGCAAGTTTAGTGAGGGCAAGTTGGGTGAGGGCAAGTTTGGTGAGGGCGAGTTTGGTGAGGGCGAGTTCGGTGAGGGCGAGTTTGGTGAGGGCGAGTTTGGTGAGGGCGAGTTTGGTGAGGGCGAGTTTGGTGAGCGTGAGTTTGGTGAGGTTGAGTTCGGTGCGGGCAACTTTGTTGAAGGCGAGTGACGGGCAGCGGTTTCTTGATTAGGCACCGGGGGCCGTGAAAAGCGGTCAGTTGTTGACAAGTATACAGTTCGGGTGCTATCAACCAGGCACGTCTTGCATCATGCCACCTCATTTTTCTGACTCTCTGCTACGTGCAGCGAGCAGCAGCCAACATTGATTGCCTGTTGGTGAAGGAAGCAACCGGGTGGCTTCTCCTCGCTATGAACGCCGCGCGACACTTGGCTGCCATCCCGGGCATGAAAACCCTCTAAACAAGAGTAAGCTTACATCAGATAGGGAAGCGCAGTCCCCAAGGCACGAGGCACGAGGCGCGAGGCGCGAGGCGCGAGGCGCGAGACGCGAGGCGCGAGGCGCGAGGCGCGAGGCGCGAGGCGCGAGGCGCGAGGCGCGAGGCGCGAGGCGCGAGGCGCGAGGCGCGAGGCGCGAGGCGCGAGGCGCGAGGCGCGAGGCGCGAGGCGCGAGGCGCGAGGCGCGAGGCGTGAGGCGCGAGGCGCGAGGCACGAGGCGCGAGGCGTGAGGCGCGAGGCACGAGGCACGAGGCACGAGGCATGAGGCATGAGGCATGGGGCATGAGGCACGAGGCACAGGTCGCAGGTCGCTGGGCGCGCGGTACCTCTCGATCCATGTCTGCTTGGCGATGGCTCGTGCGACCGGCCCTGTCTCCTCGTCCTCCTCCTCCTCGTCTTGGTCAGGGCCGCGTTGCGCCACATCTTCCGACTGCAGGCAGAGAGTGGAGGCGCTTCCACGCAGCTCTGGAAGCGAGGGCGTGGGTGTTGCTGTGAGGGGAGGTGGGGGAGAAGAGAGCGAGGAGAGGAGAGTAATGGGAGGAGAGGAGAGGGAGATGGTGGAGAGGAGAGGGAGGTGGGGGGAGAGGAGTGGGAGATGGGAGGAGAGGAGAGAGAGATGGGGGAAGAGGAGAGGGAGATGGAGGAGAGGAGAGGGAGATGGGGGGAGAGGAGAGGGAGATGGGGGGAGAGGAGTGGGAGATGGGAGGAGGGGAAAGGGAGATGGGAGGAGAGGGGAGGGACAAACAGAAACACGGGCCAGGTTTGGGGAGACACAAGTCAGGTGGGGCATGTTCACGAGACTCACTCCGGCGAGGGAAGTGGCGAGGTTTTGACGTCGCACGCTTTGCAAAAGAATCTACTTAATAAATAGAGGCATATTCTTCGCAGGAACTTGTGTTTGGCGATGTGAAGTTCGACAGTCGCGTGCAGCCCTCTCTCACGGTCCATCGGACGTGGACCAGACGAACCCTGTCTTCTGGTACCATTGCGCTCATGAGCGGCATATGGCGGGAAAACATCAAAGTGTTGACTGCAGCTGTGCCTTGCCTTAATTAATTAATCACGGGGTGGCGTGGCCGCTCACAACATGGCTTGGCCACGCTCACAAGCCACAACTACCCTCTCTGCTACTCAAGAAATGCCACAGCCACCCTTATAAATGAAGGAAGCAAGGGCCACGCGGTCACTCACTGCGGGCCTCCTGCGGTGCGCTGGCGGATGGCGCGTCCTCCCCTTCCTTGCCACCCCCAGCATTGCCGCCATCCGCCCCTGCCTCGGCCGGCTTGTCGGGTAGCACTGGCTCGGGCGTGAGGGACCGCCAGGTGGCGGTGTTCGACAGGTCCCAGCTGTCGCGTCCAAAGTCGCCGATGTGCGCCCCTTCCAGGCTCCACAGCCTGCACCATGCCGACACGGCGGCGGTGGACAAATCATGCCGCATCCAATGAAAAGAGGCTCCAAGGGGAATTTTCAATGCGGGAGGATGGTGATGTCGTGGGTGGGTATGTGGCGGGTGATTTTTCATGCCACGACAGCAGCAGCGGAGATACCTGTTGCTGCCGATAACAGGTTCGAGAGCAAGTTTTGAGACATCACGCAGCAGGCGAGTGGGCACATGCTGGCCAGACAGGCACCTGGGGCACATGACATCGCAATTGGTGCATATGCAAGGGCTGCATGACCGTAAAGGGGTCCTTTCAGGGCACAAACGTGATTGGGGGGCCGCCGCGCCACAGCGGGGCACTAGCAGATTTAGGGTTTGGGATTTGTACACCCCGGTAGCTGGGCATCCTGCACACCGATGATGTTAGTGCACTTGGTAAAGCTTGCGCTCACACCACGTAGAAAGGCCCACAGACTGGAGCGACAACTAGAAGAGAAGAGCCCGAGTTACATGGTCTCCTTACCCAGAGGTTTGCTGGCAACCTTGTTATCTAACCGTGCCACCACTGTTACATAACCGTGCCACTAAATTAGACAGATACACACATGTCAACGTCCCGGGACATAACCATGTAGGAATAGCCTTGCGATGACGTTATAGTTATGGAAGTTAGTACTCTGTTAGTATTCCCTTATTCACGTGCACAGAGGCGGCACCTTGCCACTCACGTAGCCCCTATCCAGCCTCCTCGTTGTGTATAGGGATTGAAGGGTTCTTTTATTGGTACCCACGTGACGCAGTCTACATGCTTTTATTAATTGATTAATCCAGCTTCCACGCATGATGATGGGACGCCCCTGTTTGCGGGAGAACCAGCGAGGTGTTTTAGGGTGTTGCAGCGTTGGGTTGAAATCTGGTTGAGTTTTAGAGAGTTGTAGCGTTGGGCTTAAATCCGTCCAAGTTTTGGGGGTTGCGCGGTGAAGCAGTAGGCAATGTGTAGGATCCATCCCTCGTATGACTGCTGGTATGCTTAGGGTCCATCGAGTGGTCTGTCTGCTAGTGGCATCGTCGGCATGTCCCTAAACCCTACACCCTGGGCGGCAGGGTGGCAGCGGCGGTCGGATACTACCGCTGTGTGCAGTAGGGTGGGTATGCATGAAAAGCAACAGAGCAGAAAGGCGACTCCGAACGTGCTTGTCATGCAACCGAGCTGCACCCCCTCTGCAACATAATTAGGGTGGGGCGAGCGATCGACACTCACGACATCATAATTAGGGTGGGGCGACTGAGCAGCACCAGGATACATCATGAGCTTTAGGGTCGGGCGACCGAGCGGCACCCATGATACGTCGTATTAAGGGTGGGGCGAGCCATTGACACTCTCGACAGATCATCACGTTGTATTAAGGGTGGGGCGACCGAGCAGCACTCACAGTAAATCATCTTTAGGGTGGGGCAACCGAGCAGTACTCACGACACCTCATATGTAGGGTGGGGCGACCGCGCGGGCACTCACGAGACATTGCAGTCGGTCGACGCCGTCAGCACCACGTCCCTGCCAGGGACCAGCTCCACGCTGACGACAGTCGACTGGTGCGCGCGCCAGTAGACGAGCTCCCGCAGCATGCAGTTGGTGGGGGTGGATGACCCGGCCCCCGTCAGCCCGCCCTGGCCCGGCATCAGCCCCACGAACGACTTGCCTTGCTGGCCGCGAGTGGTCAGCGCTGACATGTCCCACACCTGGTGAGGGCGGACACGTCAGGGGCAGCGTGCGTGCAGGAGGGAAGGTGTGCAGTGCATGGGCATGTCATAAGTGGCAAGGAGGAGGCAAGGAGGGGCAGTGTCTGGCGCAGGGGTTGTACGAAGCATACAGAAGGCAAGGAGGGGCAGCGCCCGGCGCAGGGGGTTGTACGAGGCAAGCAGGAGGCAAGGAGGGGCAGCGCCCGGCGCAGGGGTTGTACAAGGAAAGGGGGAAGCAAGGAGGGGCAGTGCCCGGTGCAGGGGTTGTACGAGGCAAGCACGAGGCGAGGGGGGGCAGCGCCCGGTGCAGGGGTTGTACGAGGCAAGCAGGAGGCAAGGAGGGGCAGCGCCCAGCGCAGGGGTTGTACGAGGCAAGCAGGAGGCAAGGAGGGGCAGCGCCCGGTGCAGGGGTTGTACGAGGCAAGCAAGAGGCGAGGAGGGGCAGCGTCCGGCGCATGGGTTGTACGAGGCAAGCAGGAGGCAAGGAGGGGCAGCGCCCAGCGCAGGGGTTGTACGCGACAAGCAGGAGGCAAGGAGGGGCAGCGCCCGGCGCAGGGGTTGTACAAGGAAAGGGGGAAGCAAGGAGGGGCAGCGCCCGGTGCAGGGGTTGTACGAGGCAAGCAGGGGGCAAGGAGGGGCAGTGCCCGGTGCAGGGGTTGTACGCGGCAAGCAATAGGCAAGGAGGGGCAGCGCCCGGCGCAGGGGTTGTATGAGGAAAGGGGTAAGCAAGGAAGGGCAGCGCCCGGCGCAGGGGTTTTACGCGGCAAGCAATAGGCAAGGAGGGGCAGCGCCGGGTGCAGGGGTTGTACGCGGCAAGCAGGAGGCAAGGAGGGGCAGCGCCCGGCGCAGGGGTTGTACGCGGCAAGCAGGAGGCAAGGAGGGGCAGTGTCCGGCGCAGGGGTTGTATGAGGAAAGGGGGAAGCAAGGAGGGGCAGCGTCCGGCGCAGGGGTTGTACAAGGAAAGGGGGAAGCGCAAGGAGGGGCAGTGCGCGGCGCAGGGGTTGTACGCGGCAAGCAGGAGGCAAGGAGGGGCAGCGCCCGGCGCAGGGGTTGTATGAAGAAAAGGGGAAGCAAGGAGGGGCAGCGCCCGGCTCAGGGGTTGTATGAGGAAAGGGGGAAGCAAGGAGGGGCAGTGCCCGGCGCAGGGGTTGTACGCGGCAAGCAGGAGGCAAGGAGAGGCAGTGCCGGGTGCAGGGGTTGTACGAGGAAAGGGGGAGGCAAGGAGGGGCAGCGCCCGGCTCAGGGGTCATATGAGGAAAGGGGGGAGCATGGAGGGGCAGTGCCCGGTGCAGGGGTTGTACGAGGGAACCAGGAGGCAGGCAGGATGGCACGTGGTCGTGATGGTGTGGCTTTGCCGTGCATGGTGGTGGTGAAGGGGGGAGAGAACAAGGCGAGCTGGTCCTGGCAGGCAAGGTAACGGCGGGCGGGTCCCTGCGTGCGGCAGTGTGGCATCATCACAAAACCGTGTTGCACACGATATGTCGGCGCATCCGTGGCTTATCGGCTGAGGAATGCCGTGCACCCATGGCAGGTAAATAAGGGGACTGAGACTAAACTCGGTGGAGCCTGCAGGGTATTTCTCTAACACAGAATATACCTCCTCCCACAGGACAGTGTTGCAGGAGCCGAGAGAGTTGGCAGCTCCAGAGCTGGCAGGTAGGAAATGTTGCACGTGCAGGGAGCGATGTATTTTTCATAGCATCATCTTCTGTTTTGAGGGTGTCAACACACAACGTTGCAAATCGTGTGGATACCCGCAAGACATCCTCGTGGGAACGTCGTTGACATGGTTGGGTTCATGGTTGGGTGGGACGCAGCCACGCGCTTTTGATGGTTGGGCGCCCATGGGTTGAGGGCATCCATCTGCCCGCCCGCTGGCTAGATGGACGACCTGCACTGGGTGAGCCATTGAGCAATCAAACAGCCGATGCCTTCCCTTCCACACAGAAGTCATTGATTAGTAGAAAGCCAGCGATTTCGTAGGAACCACTGACACCGAGATGGTTGCCTTGGTTCCCACTCGCTTCCGATGCCTAGTGCCAAGCCATCCGCATCCGCCAGCTACCACCCCCTTTGCGTCGCGCAGCCCACGTAGTATCAGCCACCAACACCTACGGGCCACCAACACCCATGCACGTACAACGGCACAAGTACGTTGCCCGCCCACCTTTACAGATGCACCCACATCGTCAGCATCAAAGGGCTGCACCCCGCCCCTCTCGCATCACAACAGGGCCCACCTTGATGCATCCATCGCTGTCGCCCGTCACCAGGTAGTGGGCGCTCTTGGAGGAGCACATGGACTGCACGCTCTCGCCGCGCTTGTGCATCAGGTCCACCTGGCAGGGTGGGGGTGGGTGGGTGAGAGGATGCCGAAAAGCAAAAAAGAGAAAAGAGAAGGCCGTACGACAGGAACAAGGACAGAACGCATGATAGGGACAAAAGCACGAACAGGGGTAGATAGGGTGGATAACACGAGCAAGCAAGACAGATAGAAGGGACAACATGAGTGAGTGTCGATGGGGCGGATACACCTGCAGTTGCTGCACGAGCCGAGGCGGTCAGCAGCGCCGCAGAAATCGAATCGCAGCCCAACACCTGCTGCGGCCGCTGCCGGCCTATTTCCCTTAACCTCAGTACCTCAGTACTGGCCCATTTGCCTTAACTTGAGTACCTCGTCCACCACCAAAAGGTCTAGTACAGCCCAGCCAAGAACAGCCAACAAAATACGAGACGATGCCATAATGCCGAGTGGATCCGTGTAAGAGGAGCGAGCACCTGGATGCGGCACCCCCCGAAACCCTGGTTGGGATTTAGACTGCGGCCACATGCAGGCAAGCAGTAATGCATTTCGCTTGCATGCTTGGGAGGCATGCCTGGGCACGGAGATGAAATCAATCCAACCCAAGACAAGACAATCCGACCTTGCCCTATCCATAGCATTCCTTGAACATGCATGGCCCAGCTAGGGTACATTGTGGTGCTGGAATAAAGGGCCCCAACAAAGATAGCAAGGCCCAGCTAGGGTACAATGCGGTGCCGGAATAAAGGGCACCAATACAGATAGTGATGCCCTAACCTGCAGATGCCTACCTCCATCAGCTGCTGCCCTGTATACACTGATTCGCACCCACAACCTCTCGCCTTCCTCCTGTCGTCGGTTTTTCCCACCTAATGTCTGTCTGCCTCCCCCCCTGCCTCGCTCGTCGTACCTCCAGCAACAACTGCCCTGATGAGCAGTTCCAGAGGCGCAGGTACCCATCCGCCCCGCAGCAGGCCAGCGTGTGCGGCCGACCCGCCATGAACTCCACCTTCTCCACCGCGCGTTTGTCGATCTCCAGCGCATCCAGGCCTTTTGGCTGCCAAAGTTTTCCACCCAAGGAATGCAGGCGTGTGTCATGCAACGAATGCCCGGCCCTTGCCAGAGCAGCGCAAATCCCTGCTCCCCCAGGCCCAATTAAGGGGACGGTCCCGGCGCGAATATTTTGGCGCCGAAAAATTCGCGGTACCCGTCCGTACCGTGAAAAAGTGGTGCACGGGGCGCGCACCCCTACCGGAGCTGGCCATGGCGACGTGCTTTCAGGCAGAGTAGAAAAAGATAGCTCGCGGAATGCAGAGAAACTGAGCGAATCTTAAAGACGATGAGTAAATGATACTACTTCGTAGCGGAGTTCGCGTTTTTTGCAGTGTCGATGATTTTATTGATGACCATCGCCACGGGGGTCCAATCTGATGTTTTCGTCGAGAGGAATAAATTAGAATGCACGCTGGCGGCGGTGATTGTCAGGTTTTATGGGCTTTACCTAGCGTCAAGGATGCGTTTAAATTGTTATTGGTAAAGCTTTAAAAAATTTGCTGGGTTTCGGCAAGATTTCCGTCATGATCGGTAAGACACTCTCCAGGCTCGCGGGATGCGCGTCTTATTATTCCATGGAAGGTTGTTCTTTCTTGCGCCGCTGGGCGAAGGACAATTCCGGTAATGGTACGATCGTGTGATCAACGTGACCCTATGAATGTTTCGCTTCCTTTATGGGTTATCAACGCAAGTTTTCGGCTTCTTTCCGTGCAGTTAGCGCCAGGTATAATGCCATTCCGTGCTGCGCATCGCCAGATTCCTGGCACCTTTCAGTGGTTTTTATGTACGTTGCATGGCTGGGACGTGTCAAAGCGTGACCGTGGCATATCGTCAAGTTGTCAGGGATTTGCTGAGTGGTTTCTTGGAAGGAGATTGCTAACAGCACTCAGTTTTGTGTGAATATTGACGCGGCCTTTCTTAGCAGAGGCTTCATTGTGGTTAGAGGCTCACAAGCTTGAGTTTGTTTCTTGGCAAACAATTGCGCTGGAAAGAAAGGTGGCAGTGGTTTTTCTGAGGGGCATACTGCATGGGTGGAACTGCACGTAGGTAGGGGTTATCGTTGTCTTGTTGGCCTTTCTCCCACTAAAATGGGAGAGCCCTAATTCATATGCTAGCAAGGCAAGGTAACCATGGTAAGAAGCCTTGGCAAGCAGCATGTATGATAATTCTGCTTTCTCTGTGGACTGTCTGTTGTTACCCTTGTTGGGCAATTAGTGGATATGGCTTTCTAGGGTGTGTTTGAGCTTGGTTTTGGGATGATGCCCACACCATAAACCTGGAATATGCTTTAGAAGTGTTGGCTAGGCATGTAGAGCTACCTGCCTCATTGTTGTGCACACACGCAACAGGTTGCCCGTGTCGAGGTAAGGCAAGGGCACATGACGTGCCCAGCCACCTCCTTGTACATTGTGGTCGAATTGGGCATGGTCAGGAGCCTTTTGGATGGCATAGGAAGTGTTAGTGTGCCTTAATACTCACTAATGCCTTCCTTAGCGTCTGCACAGGTGGCCAACTGCCAAAATTAATAACTGCTACAGCTGAGCTCAGAATGCCACCAAACTTTGACAGTGCCTTCTATGGTCATGACAGAATTTGACTTGTGCTTTTCAGGCCTAATTGATGTGTTATGAGTGTGTATGGGGACGCCCCGCCTAAAAAAGCGTATTTTTGGCCCAAAAATTAATAACTCATAGGGATGTGCTGATTTTGTTGATCCAATCAGGTAGAAACCATGTCCCATGACATTTTTATATGGGTTGTGCTTTTTTCATGCAACTGGTTCTCCCACTGTTCTGGGCAAGATGTGCCCCGGACAGCGTTTTTTTTTTCTATTTTTAGCACATAGCCGGTGTATGGCTGGGGGTAGTACCCCCAACAAGTGGTGGTATGCATGCCCAAACATCATGTTTATGGTCCCCAAACATCATTCAGTGGTTGTCAGTTGCATTTCTGTAGTTATTAGGGGGCTTCAGTTTTGATACATTTCCATGGGACCCTCCCCTTAAACAGCAGCGGTCAGGCATTATGGAGAGGCCGCTCCAAGGATACATGCACGCTCAAGAACGACAACCACAGCCTGCCTGACCTACTATCCAACTGCCTGTCTTGCTCTATAACCCGACTGCCTGTCTTGCCCTATAACCCAGTTGCCTGCCCTACAACCCAACTGCCTGTCTTGCTCTACAATGCAATTGCCTGTCTTGACCACAAACTCCGTTGCCAGTTGCCGGCCTCCTGTAGTCCATATGTCTGTGTACGATGCGCTGGCCTGCCTGAACAAAATCCCTCCCTCCGTCCCTCCGTCCCTCCGTCCCTCCGTCCCTCCCTCCCTCCCTCCCTCCCTCCCTCCCTCCCTCCCTCCCTCCCTCCCTCCCTCCCTCCCTCCCTCCCTCCCTCCCTCCTCCCTCCCTCCCTCCCTCCCTCCTCCTCCCTCCGTCCCTCCCTCCGTCCCTCCGTCCTCCCTCCCTCCCTCCCTCCCTCCTCCCTCCCTCCCTCCCTCCCTCCCTCCCTCCCTCCCTCCCTCCCTCCCTCCCTCCCTCCCTCCCTCCCTCCCTCCCTCCCTCCCTCCCTCCCTCCCTCCCTCCCTCCCTCCGTCCCTCCTCCGTCCCTCCCTCCGTCCCTCCCTCCGTCCCTCCGTCCCTCCGTCCCTCCGTCCCTCCCTCCCTCCCTCCCTCCCTCCCTCCCTCCCTCCCTCCCTCCCTCCCTCCCTCCCTCCCTCCCTCCCTCCCTCCCTCCCTCCCTCCCTCCCTCCCTCCCTCCCTCCCTCCCTCCCTCCCTCCCTCCCTCCCTCCCTCCCTCCCTCCCTCCCTCCCTCCCTCCCTTGATGTTTCTATGCATCCAAGCGGGCAGCCATGCGTCGGCCACCCACTCCCTGCCTCTCCAACTACAGTCATTCCAGCGTAAAGTTACGATCGCCGCCACAATCTGGGCGTCGTAACTTAAGGTGACGGGACACCCCCGAATTATTTGGCGCCAAAAAATTCGCGCCGGAGCCGAAGGTCACAAATTTCACATGCACGGTGTGCGCACCCCCTGCGGAAGTGGCCATGGCGACTGCGTTCGGGCGAAACTACCCCAAAAGGGCAGGCGAAGTGCAAAGATTTTACTCGAATCTTAAAGGCGATAAGTTTATGATGTTAGTTTGTGGCCGAAATCAGCTGGTTTACAATATCGCTGTTGTTTTTTTTTGCCATCGGCATGGGGGGTGATCTGAATTTTTTGGTCGCGCAGAATGATATAGAATTCATGATAGCGGCAGTGAAATCGCGGTTTTTTGGGGGGGTTCTGACCGTGAATCAGGCATTAATATCGGTTGCATCGAATTCTATTCCGATCTGGTGCTTTTTCCCAGATTTTCGGCCATTATCAGTAAGTAATTGTTCAGACCTGCGCAGTGCGTGTCTGACCTGTCCATGGAAGAACGGCTGTTGTTGCGCGCCTGGGCGAGGGATTTACGAGGTCAAGGTACAGATTTGTCGCGAATGTTATCTGCTATCGGTGCTTTCTTCTATGAGCTCATCGTTCGAAGTTTTTTGCGTTCTTTTTTAGCAATTTCCGCCAGCTAGCTCGCCGTCGATTGCCGTTGTGTTGTCGAATACCTGGCAGCTTTAGATTGTTTTCGTTGATGTCGTGATCAGGCCCGCTTTAGTCGCAGCCTATAGCTCTTCGGGAAGGTATGAAGCATTTCATAAAACGTGTTCTGGCAAGGATGTTGTGCGTATGGACGCTTCTTGTTGTGTGAGAGTGACGCACCCTCTCTTCGCAGGCTGCAGCCGCATCACAGCGCTCATGCGCTGAAGGGCCGCCAATGGCTTCTTTGCATTTTATCGTGCAGGGATTTTTTGAGCTATCTGCTCATTTTATAGTTATGTTGCGGCGGGCTCAAAGGGGGCCGATCTGCCGCCTGTAGCGTAGCTCTACCGTACGTCACCTACACCATGTTAGGTGCTTGTTGTTACTTAGGACTAGAGAGAAGGGGACCGGCTGTGCGCCGGTACTAGTGCCTACTGGCAACCGTGCCCGCCCTTGATTGAGGGGGGCGCGGCGCCTTGAGACATGTGCTGTGTTTTCCATTTTCACACCGTACTTAGAGTGATGTGGTGAATGTAGGGAGGCCTTTTGCCCACCCACCCTCGCTGCTGTCAGGGGACAAGATTGGACCAAGGGGGCATGTGCTGGGCCCCAGCATGGTGAACTGGCCTAACTTGACAATGACTTGTACAATGATTTTGAGGGTGTGGCTAGGCTCAACTGTTAAAGCCTGCACACACTTATTGTAATAAACTTGTTTCTCTGGTAGGAAGGCACTCCAATGGACCTTAGCTTCAGCACCTATGGAAGTGATATAGTCATGATGATGTTGGAGATATTGCATTTGTGTGAATGCATGGTAGATAGCTGCCACCATTGGTTGTTTGAGCTTTCCTTTCTTATGATGATGTGACAAGACTACAATGTGCTGAGCCAACCATGGTTGACATGCATGACTGCATGCAAGCTACATATACCATGTTCCTACTTGGTTCCTTGCCCTCCATAGTCCCTTTTGTCATCCATGCCGGGTAGGGCAGTTTAGGAGGTGTTGTTGTGTTGATTAGCTTGGTTGGCATCAACCTTACACTCTAACCTAGGAGAAACATAGAATATGCTGCTTAGGCATGTTAGGGCTACCATCGTCAAGGCTATGCACATATTTACAAGGCTGGCCATGCTCGAGGGACGATGAAGACGTATGAGGTGCGTGGCCACCCATTTGTACTTTGAATTCATACTCAGCATGGTTTTGGTGCATGTTGGATGGCATATGGAGTGGCATTGTGGGGTTACTAACTTACTGAGTGGTCCTTAGCGCCTTGTCATGTGGTCATATAGGAAACCCATCAACTTGAGTAGTTCTTGTCATAATGACCCCCCACATTGAGCATGTGTTGCTGTCAGCGTGCAAGAGTTAATTATGTGTGCTTTGGTCAGTTTGCAGATGTCTTTGATGAAGAAGGAGGTGCTAGTGTGGCTGAATGGTTACTCTAATTTCCTTATAGCGTCTACATGGGTGGCCGTCTTGGAAGGGTTGTAACTTGGGCAGTTCTTGTCAGAATGTCGTCAAACCTTGAACATAGGAGGTACCATATGTGCAGAGGATAGTTGGATGTGGTTTGGCCAGTTTTCACGTGGCTTAGATGTATTAAGGGGTGTTAGTGTAGTTAAATACTGGCTAAAACCTCCCTTAGCTTCGTCCCTGGTGGCAACCTCGGAACGTTAATAACTTGAGCTGTGGTTGTCAGAATGACCTCAAATTTTGGGGCTGCATGCCCCCCCACCTGTAATATTTGGGAATATATGGTGGAGCATGATATGATGTGTTTATGATTTGATTTTTTTTGTGAAAAAGGACCCTTTTTGCGGGAAAATTAATAACTGGTGCATCCATGCTTATTTCTTGGTCCCAATTAGGCAGACTTTCTCAAAAGTGGGGGAACTATGCGGGAATATATGATTTGGTCCCAATATGTTTGCCCATTGTCCTAGGGAAAATGTGACTAAAATAGCGTATTTGTTCTATTCATAGCGCGTTAACAGTACGTGGGGGGGGCTAGTACCCCCCCCAAGTGGTTGGAATTTTTTTAAAAACATATTTATGGTCCCCAATCATCACTGGATTTTTATCTCATGCGTAGGTATGGTTTCCAGAAAAGTGCACTTAAGGGGTGTCCCCTCCCCTTAAGGCGGGAATGTAACTTAACTCGGGTAGGTAACCTTAGCGGTAGAATTAGGCTAGCAGCCCCTCCCCCCCTCCTCTGACGGACTTCTATACGGCAATCGACAGCTCTCGTCAAGCCCGATCCAGCTGCAGCATCGAAGTCGCCCGAAGTCCATTTTTCCGGCCAGATATTTACGGAAAGGTGGGCGCTGAGGTTTACGCCGCCAAAATCTCGGCGTCGTAACTTAACGCGGGAACGTAACCTTAAGAATCGTAACTTAAGGCGGGAATGACTGTACCTCACAACATCCCCTAAAGCACTTGCTACGCGAACACCTCCATTTCGTGGCCAACACCCCCGCCCCCCAACTGCACCCCCAACCACTGCCCCCCCCACCGCACCACGCACCTGCAGCTTGTGCTTGATGGCGCCACTGTCGATGTTCCACAGGATAACCGTGCCGTCGTAGCTGCGCAGGGGCAAGGGGTGGGGACCAAGCCCAAGGGGACCCGAGCGGGAACAAGGAGAGAGGTTGAGAGAACAAGGAGGCAAAACGACAGTAAGGGTGACACAAGTACCACCCTGGCAGGATGATCGACTTGTTCTGCGCTTGCTTCGACACACGATGAGGGCCGTACAATTTGGACAACGATTAATCAATTTACACGTAGACTGGACAACGATACACCTGAGCATGGTGTCTGCGATCCAGGAAATCGTGTGGCTGCCAGCTGTCCTCCCACCCACCCCTCTCCCTGCCACCATGCAAGGTGTGCGGCTCATGCCCCTCTCCTCCTTTCCGTATCCTACCTGGCGATGGCCAGCGCGCGCCTACCGAGAAATGGCCAGCTGCCGGCCCGCCTGCCCCTCTTCCCTCAAACACACAACCATACCTGGAGGTGGCCAGCGTAGACGGCAGCTCGAGTGCGATGCTGAGTATGTCGTCTGTGTGGCCCGACAGCGTGCGCGTGGGTGCCTGCACCTTGTGGTGGGGGCCATCCTCCCAAAAAGAGACCTGCAGATGCTCATATGGGAGCCGCCACCACACGGGTGAAAAATGCATGTGAAGGCTGCTTACTGCCTGCACAAAACAGCGGGGCCTATTTGGTGATTTTTTTAGGGGTTCCAAGGGTGTGTGCCTGCTGTGTTGATGTGCACGGTTTCAAGGCTTGCAGTGTTTCTAGTAACGGGACGCATGCGTCAGCGGGCTGACGCGCCAGCTCTTACGCGTCAGGAATTTTACCCCGCGCGTCAGCCGGCTGACGCGTAAATTTAGGCCGCGCGTCAGTCGCCTGACGCGTAAATTTAGGCTGCGCGTCAGTCGTCTGACGTGCACCAAGTCCTCACGCGTCAGGCACGTCAATATTGTGCCTGGGTACAAGTTCGCCGCGTCAACCTCTATTCGTCGCGCCCATAGTCTTAAGTATAAGCCCATCCAGGCCCACCGAATCGTACTTGAGATTTTCGTGCACTGAAACTGACTGCGACTGACTGAAATGTGGGCCGCACTTGGCCGTGTGGAACCTCTCACCTCTGGAACGTTCGGTGCCTGTATGCTAAGACCTGCCGGCCCGTCTGCCTGGCTTGCCAACGCGAGACAACATAATTATTGGGTGCAGCCACCGAGGTGGCGATAGCCATCGCAGTGCTAGCGGATACTTTGTAAGCAAAGCATACGTAAACTTGCGATGGATGCATTTTAATAGCAGCTGCTATTTCGTAGGAGCGTTTTCTACTTTTCTTGCAACCTGCGGGTTGCATCGGTTTAGGTATCATGCTGAGGCGGTAGAAAATAAAATTTGTCGATCAACCTCAGCGGCCTATCGGTAAGTCTACGCAACATTTTTTCGTATTTCTGCATTACATTGCCTTGTACCTGACTCGCGCACCTTCAGCGAGGTTTTAGGGTTTAGGGCACATCTGGCCATGGGGTCGAAAGGAGGCGGGTTCCAAAAAAGGTTTCATTCGGTGGCGATTTCGTCATATTTCAAGAGGCAAACCGCCGACGGGGCAGGACCAAGTAGTCCCGCTCTCGTCGATGCAAACAAGGCCGTGAAGGAGCTAGAAAGGCGGAACAAGAGGAAAAGGACAACCGCAGATAAGTCCGAGGCAACGAAATCCGCTGAACAGTCTAGTCATGCCGATGAAGACACGAGTTCTACGTCCGGGACACAAACTTCGTCGGATTCCGGGAAGGACAATGCTGGGTCAGCTTCTGCGAATTCCAGCATTGCATCATGTCCCTGTCCCATCTTGCACCCATGCCCCAAATTTGGCTGCCCCAACCCCCATCCCCCGGTGATTCCGCTTCTTATGGTCTTTGAGGGTAAATCAACCCTAGATGTGGGGCCCCTGGGACCCGCCCCTACCTGGAATGGTCTGACGCGCCGCCAACAGCGGCGTGTCAGCCGTCTGACGCGCCGCCAACAGCGGCGTGTCAGCCGTCCGACGCGCCGCCAACGGCGGCGCGTCAGCCGACTTACGCGTGCCAAAACCCCTTACTAGAAACACTGAAGGCTTGTCTTTGAGGACCATTTCTAGATGGGACGCACGCAGTACTGGCAGTGTTGGCAGTGTTGGCAGTGTTGGCAGTGTCGGCAGTGTCGGCAGTGTTGGCAGTGTGGACAGTTTCGGCAGTGTTGGCAGTGTTGGCAGTGTTGGCAGTGTTGGCAGTGTTGGCAGTGTTGGCAGTGTTGGCAGTGTTGGCAGTGTTGGCAGTGTTGGCAGTGTTGGCAGTGTTGGCAGTGTTGATAGTGTCAGCAGTGTCGGCAGTGTCGGCAGTGTCGGCAGTGTCGGCAGTGTCGGCAGTGTCGGCAGTGTCGGCAGTGTCACGAGTGTCGGC
>RPFO01000578.1:120000-157500 GCA_009746045.1 Mesostigma viride
ATGCACCTGTCGACGTGAAACTAGCAACAGGGCAGTGAAATAGCAAAGGCGCCAGGGCATAGGCGGAGGGCTGACAGCCGGAACAAGCCGCTGCCAACCTGCTAGCAGGCGGTCCGCCAGTACCCAATTCCGAACAATGTCGGGGTAGTACAGGTGCAGACAGGCCTTGGCATGCTGGCATAAGGTACGCCCCCGCCCGCCTCTGGCATGGTAGACAGCAGAAATCCACTCACAGAAAATGGCTTCCGCGTCAGCTGGGTCGACAGGGCCAGGTGGCGCCCACGCCACGTAGACAGCCGCCGCACGCCGGTACGCTGGCAAGGTAGACACAGGGTTGACTGTGCCCTCCAAAAGTGCCAAGTCCCGAGGGCGTCGCGCCCCCTCAGGCCCAGGGTTGGGATGCACGTCACCACACCGGGTCAAGTCAGGAATCCAAGCGCCACGCCGACTGGCCTTGTCAGCTGGGTTGTGGTCGGTAGCCACCCAGACCCAGTGGCTCTGCATGTCGCCAGCCAGTGACAGAGCGCAGTAGCGCCGAACCAGCTGGTTGAGGCGGTAGGAAGACGACCGCCCTCTGACAAACGCCCCCACCACAGCACTGGAGTCTACGAGCCGGACGACTCGCTTACCTCGACACGCCTTGGTCCGGCACGACCACTCGACCCCCTGTGTCGCAGCAATCGCCTCCTTGACGTTGATGTGGTTAGGCTGCCCCCGCCACCGGTAGGACAGTGCCGTACGCCAGTGGCCACTATCCAGCAGGCTGTAGTCCCCCTCCTCCATGCGCTCCAGGTCCCAGTCCTCCCCAGACGTTAAAGCTGTCGTCCGCCACCCCCGCGCTTCGCGCCGGGTCGCCAGCCGGGCACAATCGGCCCCAGGCAGGTCCCTGTAGACCACCCCACCGCCGGAGCCGCTCGCATCACTTGCGACGACCCGGTCAGAAAGGGGCCGGGCCCTGGCCGCCCTCAAAAAGGGGGCCAGGTCGATCGCCGCCTGAAGCTCCTGGCGGGCCCCCGCAGGGAGGCGCCAGCGGCGCCCAGGCAGGGAGGCATTCATGGCTGCTAGCAGCCGGTACGTCTCAGACCACACCGAAAGCATGGGGCGGCACAGCAGATGCATCCACACCCACTTCCCAAGCACAGAACTAAGTTCGCGGTAGTATGTAAACCCGCGATCTAAGATTCTATGAGTAGCAGCGATAACTGCCACCACACGCTCAGGAACAGGCACCACGTCACCATCTCTTTGGTGAATGACACCCACCGCCTGCACACCAGTCTGCTCTGCTGTCGCCCGTACCACCTTGTCAGACTTCTGCACCAGCCCAACAGCGGCGTAGGCAGCCTGAACACGATCTAGCTGCTGATTCACCCCATCCACCGACGCACAGTGGGTGAAATGGAGGTCATCGATCGTCACAGCATGCATACCTTCCAGATCCTGCCGAGATTCGAAGCACGGCGAGGGCGCCAAGGGCGCAGCAGGGTCCTCCTCCAGCCTCAGCCGGACGGTCTCCCCCGCCTCGTTGGCCTCCGCCACCAGGATCAGCGCGGACATGTTGATGCTCAGCCCACGACTAGCCTCCAACGGCGGCTTGGGGCCACAGCGGTACAACACAGACTGATGCACACACTGGGCCACCGCGACGGCCAGCTTGTTGCCCATTGGCCAGCACAACATCCACGGCCACACCTTCCGACGAGCCCCACTCAGGCCCACCAGATCCGACCACACCGGCATCCACGCACAGTACCGCCGCATCCAAACTGGCAGGCGGAGTCTGTTGTAGTACGAATCCAAATCTGATACGCCCCCAAAAACATCCTCCCCAGCGCGCGTGGGCAAATCGCAAATCACGCCAAGGTGTGGTAAAAAAGCGGGCATAGGATCTGGTAGTGGCATGTTGCCACGCCGGTTGTCCACAATCAGCCGTATACGGCCGTCGGGCTTTCCGACCCCAAAAGTACCGTTCACCATAGGCGGCTCCTCCTCAAAAAATCCACCCAAAATCCCCCTCTCCACACACACCGTGCAAACCCGCGCGAACTCCTCCATGCTACACCCCCGCGAGATCCGCATCGACTTCTGCAAGATCCGCTCTGCTGGGCTCAGCGTCCGTACCATCCTACTCTCATCATTCAAAATTGCTCCCCAAGAGGGGGGTAGTAAGTTCAGCACATCCACTTGGCCACCTTCCCCCGGACCAGGCAAGCCAAGCGTGCGGCCACTAACGGTTCGT
Source organism: Mesostigma viride (assembly GCA_009746045.1). Classification (NCBI taxonomy): domain Eukaryota; kingdom Viridiplantae; phylum Streptophyta; class Mesostigmatophyceae; order Mesostigmatales; family Mesostigmataceae; genus Mesostigma; species Mesostigma viride. The sequence goes on from RPFO01000578.1 coordinate 122,240, forward strand.
AAGGGGCTCCTTCAGCATATTCACCCCCATCCACTACAGATCCTGCCATTGCCGCTACGGAACCACCGTTCCGGCGGACAAAGGACCTGCAAGCATCATCGATCCCATCTAGGGCCGCCTGCTGCAGAGGCCCGGGCACACGGGCTGAATCTACAGCAGGCGGGTCTCGCCCCCCCCCCCATCCAGTTTAACGCCCTAACCGTCTGACAGGCTAGTGTGCGAGCATTAAAAGCCCGACTCATCCTATCGCGCCTACGGCCTGAGCGTACCTGCTGCCACCAGTCACGAGGTGGCAGGGGTGCTGGAAGAGGTAGTGGAAGAAGGCACCGCTCCCTCACTTGTTGTTGTTGGACGGGCCGCCCTGCCCCTTCTTGCCGGGACCCTGCTCCAGCTTGTGCTGCAGCTTCCCCATGCTCATCGCCGCCCGCACCGCCGGAGACGCCAGCATTGCTCCACCCTCCTGGAATGGCAGCATTGCCGACGGAGTCCCCTTCCACCCGTCGACCCCACATCCACCAGCTGGCATGCCGTGATCAGCTTTGCCAGGTACTCGGCTGCTGCCAGCTCCAGAATTACTTCGGAGCGTGGCGTGGCCCAGTAGCCAAATTCTGTCACCATCGTGTCCAGAATTCCTGCCATCTGCAGGAGCAGCATCCTCCTCTCCCCGCTGGCTGAGCTGCCGTGCATCGTCAGCATTAACGATGCACGGATGGACTTCCCCCCCACGCTCTCGCGTAGTCCAGCATCCCGGCAGCACCGCCTCCAGCATGTTGCTCACCAGGACCGGCACTGCATGCCCGCTCAGCGCCACCCCCTTCGTGCGCGCCAGCCTGCCAGCAGTCGCCGCTGCGGCTGGGCTTGCAGTTGCTGGAGTCTTTGCCTGGTCCAGCAGCTTCGACATGGCCGATATCAGGTCGCCAATATCTCCGCCAGTGCGGGCGTTGCCCGGCGGGATGGAAGCCCTCCCGCTGGCGTTGCATAGCCCGTCTCGGTCCCCAGCAGCCGACCTATGTTCCGGTCTAGGTCCGCCACATCCTGGTCGATCGCCCCAGGGCGCCATCCTCCTCGCCAGCGCCCGGTCCACCATGCCCCGCCCCTCCGCTTCCACCTGCCGAAGGGGGAACACCCCCAGCTCCCACCCACCTGCTGACACTGGTGGATCCGGCTCTGCAATAGCCTCCCCCAGTTGCGCTGCTAGCACATCGGCCAGGGCCTCCTCCCCATCCCAGTCGCTGACAAACCCCCTTTTCTCCAACACGTCCATGACGTTCTTGGCACGCCCCGGATTGAGCTTCTGGATCCGCTCTAGCCAAGCCCCTCCCCTAGGATCTTCTGGACCGCAGTTGCGGCCTCCTTTGGGGTGCATCCCTCCCTGGCTTCTTGCTTGAGCTTTGCTATGAAATTTCGCTCTGGGCCTGTCACTGAGGTCATGGTGGGTTATAATGCTTGATGTGTTATATTGCGTTTTGTTTTTTGTGATGTGGTCACTTGAGGTTCTCAGGCAAAAGAAACAACCTGCTTCCCTAGAATGGAAGCCCACCTTTTATAGCAACCACCTCTCCAGCCAACCCCTACCTGGGTGGCTGGGGTACGGGTGCCAGCACAAAAAATATTTTTTCTAAAATTATTTTTTCTTTTTGGTGCTATACGGCGTTGCATTCTCCGCTCAGCAGGTTAGTCATAGATAAAATGAGCATAGCTCACCAATTACACAAAAGTTTCAACAAATATCGTCTGCATCATTCCCCAACCATTAAGCACTAGATGGGGATGTAATCCTCATCCGAGCTGTCCTCTACTGTAATGGCAGACGAGGCGGTAGTGTAGCGGCTATCCTCAGGGCCAATAACCTCCCCTGACTGAGTAGTACGACCTATAGCTTGCGTACTATTCAGTCGTACTACTCGACTAGAGAGTGTTAACGGAATCTGGCTAGCGTAACGCATTCTCAGCACATTTCAGATAAGCTACGCAATCTTTGTGCCAGCCTGTCGAGCACTCACACTTTGTGCACCTTTGTGCATAAGAGGAAGACACAACCTACGTTGCTCTATCCTTGCCACGATGTAGCCACCACGGGATCCGCCTTATGTGGTTGGTGGACAAGTTCGGTGGCATGTGGTCCTGGCGAAATAATTCCGACTAATATCAATCAATGCAATTATCAATTACGTCTCAATCATGTTCCATCAATGTCCACATATCCCTATCTTTTTCCCTTCAACAATGATGATGATGATGATGATGATGATGATGATGATGATGATGATGATGATGATGATGATGATGATGATGATGATGATGATGATGATGATGATGATGATGATGATGATGATGATGATGATGATGATGACGACGACCACGACGACGACGAGTGGCCTGATGGAAAGCAATCAGCACGTGAGCCAGCAAATATGGGAGAAGAGTACAGACACTGGCCGTGTGAGCCTGTTCTCAGCAAGAACCTGGATATACCCCCCTGAGGGTGCTATGCCCTTACCCCCCTGAGGATGCTTTGCCTTCGAAGAAATGGCTGGCTCCCAGCGGGCACCTTTTACGAGCCGCATGACAAGTCCCCAGCGGAGCGACTGAACATGTACCCTGCCTCCTGTCCCCCACCCCTGCCCCAGCTCCACTCCCCCCGGCCCCCATCCCCCGCCCCCATGCTCCATGCCCCCTGCCCCATGCTATGCAGGTGCTCACGTTGCCGAACCGGAAGCAGAGCGCCCCATTCGTCACCTCCCACACGCAGACCATGCCGCCGTGGTCGCCGCTCACCACCTGCACGCGTCACCGGGGGACAAGGGGGGCAGCAGCAGCATTACTTGTAATATTACTTTAAGTAATTATCTGTAATCTTCTGGGTTTGGGGTTTAGGGTGTAGGGCACAACGAGGGGCCGCAACGGCAGCACTTATACTGGTTAGGGTGTAGGGTGTAGGGCACAACGAGGGGCCGCAACGGCAGCACTTATACTGGTTAGGGTGTAGGGTGTGGGGCACAACGAGGGGCCGCAACGGCAGCACTTATACTGCTTAGGGTGTAGGGTGTAGGGCACAACGAGGGGCCGCAACGGCAGCACTTATACTGGTGAGGGTGTAGGGTGTAGGGCACAACGAGGGGCCGCAACGGCAGCACTTATACTGGTTAGGGTGTAGGGTGTAGGGCACAACCAGGGGCCGCAACGGCAGCAATTATACTGGTTAGGGTGTAGGGTGTAGGGCACAACGAGGGGCCGGAACGGCAGCACGTATACTGGTTAGGGTGTAGGGTGTAGGGCACAACGAGGGGCCGCAACGGCAGCACTTATACTGGTTAGGGTGTAAGGTGTAGGGCACAACGAGGGGCCGCAACGGCAGCACTTATACTGGTTAGGGTGTAGGGTGTAGGGCACCACGAGGGGCCGCAACGGCAGCACTTATACTGGTTAGGGTGTAGGGTGTAGGGCACAACGAGGGGCCGCAACGGCAGCACTTATACTGGTTAGGGTGTAGGGTGTAGGGCACAACGAGGGGCCGCAACAGCAGCTCTTATACTGGTCAGGGTGTAGGGTGTAGGGCACAACGAGGGGCCGCAACGGCAGCACTTATACTGGTTAGGGTGTAAGGTGTAGGGCACCACGAGGGGCCGCAACGGCAGCACTTATACTGGTTAGGGTGTAGGGTGTAGGGCACAACGAGGGGCCGCAACGGCAGCACTTATACTGGTTAGGGTGTAAGGTGTAGGGCACAACGAGGGGCCGCAACGGCAGCACTTATACTGGTTAGGGTGTAGGGTGTAGGGCACCACGAGGGGCCGCAACGGCAGCACTTATACTGCTTAGGGTGTAAGGTGTAGGGCACAACGAGGGGCCGCAACGGCAGCACGTATACTGGTTAGGGTGTAGGGTGTAGGGCACAACGAGGGGCCGCAACGGCAGCACTTATACTGGTTAGGGTGTAAGGTGTAGGGCACAACGAGGGGCCGCAACGGCAGCACTTATACTGGTTAGGGTGTAAGGTGTAGGGCACAACGAGGGGCCGCAACGGCAGCACTTATACTGGTTAGGGTGTAGGGTGTAGGGCACAACGAGGGGCCGCAACGGCAGCACGTATACTGGTTAGGGTGTAGGGTGTAGGGCACAACGAGGGGCCGCAACGGCAGCACTTATACTGGTTAGGGTGTAAGGTGTAGGGCACAACGAGGGGCCGCAACGGCAGCAATTATACTGGTTAGGGTGTAGGGTGTAGGGCACAACGAGGGGCGCAACGGCAGCACTTATACTGGTTAGGGTGTAAGGTGTAGGGCACAACGAGGGGCCGCAACGGCAGCACTTATACTGGTTAGGGTGTAGGGTGTAGGGCACAACGAGGGGCCGCAACGGCAGCACTTATACTGGTTAGGGTGTAGGGTGTAGGGCACAACGAGGGGCCGCAACGGCAGCAATTATACTGGTTAGGGTGTAGGGTGTAGGGCACAACGAGGGGCCGCAACGGCAGCACTTATACTGGTTAGGGTGTAGGGTGTAGGGCACAACGAGGGGCCGCAACAGCAGCTCTTATACTGGTTAGGGTGTAGGGTGTAGGGCACAACGAGGGGCCGCAACAGCAGCTCTTATACTGGTTAGGGTGTAGGGTGTAGGGCACAACCAGGGGCCGCAACGGCAGCAATTATACTGGTCAGGGTGTAGGGTGTAGGGCACAACGAGGGGCCGCAACGGCAGCACTTATACTGGTTAGGGTGTAAGGTGTAGGGCACAACGAGGGGCCGCAACGGCAGCACTTATACTGGTTAGGGTGTAGGGTGTAGGGCACAACGAGGGGCCGCAACGGCAGCACTTATACTGGTCAGGGTGTAGGGTGTAGGGCACAACGAGGGGCCGCAACGGCAGCACTTATACTGGTTAGGGTGTAAGGTGTAGGGCACCACGAGGGGCCGCAACGGCAGCACTTATACTGGTTAGGGTGTAGGGTGTAGGGCACAACGAGGGGCCGCAACGGCAGCACTTATACTGGTTAGGGTGTAAGGTGTAGGGCACAACGAGGGGCCGCAACGGCAGCACTTATACTGGTAAGGGTGTCAGGTGTAGGGCACAACGAGGGGCCGCAACAGCAGCACTTATACTGGTGAGGGTGTAGGGTGTAGGGCACAACGAGGGGCCGCAACGGCAGCACGTATACTGGTCAGGGTGTAGGGTGTAGGGTGTAGGGCACAACGAGGGGCCGCAACGGCAGCACTTATACTGGTTAGGGTGTAGGGTGTAGGGCACAACGAGGGGCTGCAACAGCAGCACATATACTGGTCAGGGTGTAGGGTGTAGGGCACAACGAGGGGCCGCAACGGCAGCACTTATACTGGTTAGGGTGTAGGGTGTAGGGCACAACGAGGGGCCGCAACGGCAGCACTTATACTGGTTAGGGTGTAGGGTGTAGGGCACAACGAGGGGCCGCAACGGCAGCACTTATACTGGTTAGGGTGTAGGGTGTAGGGCACAACGAGGGGCCGCAACGGCAGCACTTATACTGGTTAGGGTGTAGGGTGTAGGGCACAACGAGGGGCCGCAACGGCAGCACTTATACTGGTTAGGGTGTAAGGTGTAGGGCACCACGAGGGGCCGCAACGGCAGCAATTATACTGGTTAGGGTGTAGGGTGTAGGGCACAACGAGGGGCGCAACGGCAGCACTTATACTGCTTAGGGTGTAAGGTGTAGGGCACCACGAGGGGCCGCAACGGCAGCACTTATACTGGTTAGGGTGTAGGGTGTAGGGCACAACGAGGGGCCGCAACGGCAGCACGTATACTGGTTAGGGTGTAGGGTGTAGGGCACAACGAGGGGCCGCAACGGCAGCACTTATACTGGTGAGGGTGTAGGGTGTAGGGCACCACGAGGGGCCGCAACGGCAGCACTTATACTGGTTAGGGTGTAGGGTGTAGGGCACAACGAGGGGCCGCAACGGCAGCACGTATACTGGTTAGGGTGTAGGGTGTAGGGGACAACGAGGGGCCGCAACGGCAGCACGTATACTGGTTAGGGTGTAGGGTGTAGGGCACAACGAGGGGCCGCAACGGCAGCACGTATACTGGTTAGGGTGTAGGGTGTAGGGCACAACGAGGGGCCGCAACGGCAGCACGTATACTGGTTAGGGTGTAAGGTGTAGGGCACAACGAGGGGCCGCAACGGCAGCACTTATACTGGTTAGGGTGTAAGGTGTAGGGCACAACGAGGGGCCGCAACGGCAGCACGTATACTGGTTAGGGTGTAGGGTGTAGGGCACCACGAGGGGCCGCAACGGCAGCACTTAGACTGGTGAGGGTGTAGGGTGTAGGGCACAACGAGGGGCCGCAACAGCAGCTCTTATACTGGTTAGGGTGTAGGGTGTAGGGCACAACGAGGGGCCGCAACGGCAGCACTTATACTGGTTAGGGTGTAAGGTGTAGGGCACCACGAGGGGCCGCAACGGCAGCACTTATACTGGTTAGGGTGTAGGGTGTAGGGCACAACGAGGGGCCGCAACGGCAGCACTTATACTGGTGAGGGTGTAGGGTGTAGGGCACAACGAGGGGCCGCAACGGCAGCACTTATACTGGTTAGGGTGTAAGGTGTAGGGCACAACGAGGGGCCGCAACGGCAGCACTTATACTGGTTAGGGTGTAGGGTGTAGGGCACAACGAGGGGCCGCAACGGCAGCACGTATACTGGTTAGGGTGTAGGGTGTAGGGTGTAGGGCACAACGAGGGGCCGCAACGGCAGCACGTATACTGGTGAGGGTGTAGGGTGTAGGGCACAACGAGGGGCGCAACGGCAGCACTTATACTGGTTAGGGTGTAAGGTGTAGGGCACCACGAGGGGCCGCAACGGCAGCACGTATACTGGTTAGGGTGTAAGGTGTAGGGCACAACGAGGGGCCGCAACGGCAGCAACTACACTGGTCAGGCTGTAAGGTGTAGGGCACGAGGGGCCGCAACGGCAGCACTTATACTGGTTAGGGTGTAGGGTGTAGGGCACAACGAGGGGCCGCAACGGCAGCACCTATACTGGTGAGGGTGTAGGGTGTAGGGCACAACGAGGGGCCGCAACGGCAGCACTTATACTGGTTAGGGTGTAGGGTGTAGGGCACCACGAGGGGCCGCAACGGCAGCACTTATACTGGTTAGGGTGTAGGGTGTAGGGCACAACGAGGGGCCGCAACGGCAGCACTTATACTGGTTAGGGTGTAAGGTGTAGGGCACCACGAGGGGCCGCAACGGCAGCACTTATACTGGTTAGGGTGTAAGGTGTAGGGCACAACGAGGGGCCGCAACGGCAGCACTTATACTGGTTAGGGTGTAAGGTGTAGGGCACCACGAGGGGCCGCAACGGCAGCACGTATACTGGTTAGGGTGTAGGGTGTAGGGCACAACGAGGGGCCGCAACGGCAGCACTTATACTGGTTAGGGTGTAAGGTGTAGGGCACAACGAGGGGCCGCAACGGCAGCACTTATACTGGTTAGGGTGTAGGGTGTAGGGTGTAGGGCACAACGAGGGGCGCAACGGCAGCACTTGTACTGGTTAGGGTGTAAGGTGTAGGGCACCACGAGGGGCCGCAACGGCAGCACTCATACTGGTTAGGGTGTAGGGTGTAGGGCACAACGAGGGGCCGCAACGGCAGCACTTATACTGGTTAGGGTGTAGGGTGTAGGGCACCACGAGGGGCCGCAACGGCAGCACTTATACTGGTTAGGGTGTAGGGTGTAGGGCACAACGAGGGGCCGCAACGGCAGCACTTATACTGCTTAGGGTGTAGGGTGTAGGGCACAACGAGGGGCCGCAACGGCAGCACTTATACTGGTCAGGGTGTAGGGTGTAGGGCACAACGAGGGGCCGCAACGGCAGCACTTATACTGCTTAGGGTGTAGGGTGCAGGGTGTAGGGCACAACGAGGGGCCGCAACGGCAGCACTTATACTGGTTAGGGTGTAAGGTGTAGGGCACAACGAGGGGCCGCAACGGCAGCACTTATACTGGTTAGGGTGTAGGGTGTAGGGCACAACGAGGGGCCGCAACGGCAGCACTTATACTGGTTAGGGTGTAGGGTGTAGGGCACAACGAGGGGCCGCAATGGCAGCACTTATACTGGTTAGGGTGTAGGGTGTAGGGCACGAGGGGCCGCAACGGCAGCACTTATACTGGTTAGTGTGTAAGGTTTAGGGCACAACGAGGGGCAGCAACGGCTTTACTCATACTGGTTAGGGTGTAGGGTTTTAAGGCACAACGAGGGGCACTACTCGAACTGTCAAAGATTTCGCACATCAGAAAGACTGCAATAGCATAGCAAGGTTTAGGACACAAGGAGGCCAGGAAAAACACCGATTAGAGTCGGTTGGCTTGCCAGTTGCCAGGGACCATCCCATGAGCATAGACCAAGTCGTGCATGCCCACGCTGGCCTGTTCAAGTGTGTGCAGTATTTATAGTATCACTTGTGAGCACTATAGCCAACTTGGCGCACCATACCCAAGGCCACAGCCCAAAGGGACCTCTATTTACCAGTGTCAACACCAAAGCGGTCCCTATTTACCTGTGCAAATTCCACAGGGGCCCCTACTTACCAGTGAAGACCCCTAGATACTGGGCAAGACCCCGAATTTAATCGTGGAGATCACGAGCCAGGTGGGAACCCTGATGCGTGTGATGGTGTATTCAACACAAAAATTTTGTTTGTTGGTGTACAAAATGCTTCAAATGGCTATGTTTGGCCCTCTCCTGCCGAGGCTTGGCTACGCGAAGGAGCGCTAGGTCTCATGCACCATCCACATCCTACGGCTTCACAAGGCAACCCCCTTGCGGCTGACAGTGCGGCTGTTGATAGCCATATACCACCAAGGACTTGCCTCCATAAGCCTGCCAGGAAGATGCTAAGGCAGCCATCATTCATTAAATTTACACGTAGACTGCCCCACGTGAGTATAAGTCCTCAGCCTTCATGGCCACAGACTCAGGCAGTCATCATGCCCTGGTTGGGAAATAGCTTGCCCCAGTAAGCATACTTCTGGGCTAACAGCAAAGCCGATGAGTGTCCGAGAAGGTCAGGCAGCGTGTGGTCACACAGATGGTATCATCACAGCACTGAGTTTAAGGTCATCGATAGCAGTACTGTAGTAATATGGGTGTGCCCGAAATAAGTTCCGCAAAGTTGCCGCACCCATCGACCAAGCCAGGCCTGTTGGTAAACATAATTATGTACTACTTTCTATACAACATATATATTCCTTGAGAATTGGTTTTCTCTGAATATAGTTCAATTAACGCATGCGGGAAAGATAGGGCCGCTATGCCTTGGCCTGCATGTGGAAGGCTGTCTGCGACATGGGCTGACTAATTCGATCTGTACAAAGGGTTTAATGTTCGCCTGAATTCTCCTTGGATGACCCGGTTGTTTATAAGGGTCGGTGGCTATTAATTAATGGTCCGAGAAAATTAATTGTAGGTTTTATACGGCTTGCTTGCAAAGATTCGTATTTGGTTGCACCGGCTGAGATTATCTGGGGACCTGTAGGGTCGGCTGGTTGCTTAACGAATCTTTGACTGATTTGGGTTCTTTAGTGAGTCGTGATTAATTATTGTATAGTGGATTCGGACCGGCCCAAGGGGTCGATGGGCGAGTTTTATGTTTGTCAGTCTTGGGAACCTTGTACAACCACCTGTACGGTTAAGGCACTAGCCTGGGGGTGCGTGGCCACGTTGTTTGTAGTGGCGCTTTCAGCACTGTTCAGGCCGGCGTGTGACGCATGGCGGTGTTACTTATTTAGGATGATGTCAGCTTGTGTGTCGGCGGACATGCCTTAAGCAAGCTAGGCAGGCAATGATCCGCAATTGTTTCTTTCCCCTCCCTCCCACCCTGGAGGCTTCTTGCTTCCGCGTGCGGATTGAGAAACCTTAACGCCACTGTTAACTGCTGCATTTGTGGCAGGGCTCCACTTATTGTATTCAATCAAATGCTGGTCTTCTTGGGAGCTTAGTGATCTTAATGATAAATTACGGAGGTGAGATTGGCATGCAACATAAGGAAAACCCCGAAAAGAAGAACCCTGAAGAAAATAATAGTAATCTGACACGGACATGCAAGGATCACGCCAGCTGCACAAGGTACAACTAACTACATCACAAAACTATGACACGCAGCAACATCGCAGCAACAACATACACATGTATGTATTCATATGTGGTACAACATATCTGGTAGAACATATGTGGTAGACCATATAAGCATATCTATATATACTACTAAGTACATACTAGTACTTGTATAGGACATATCCATATCCAGATCCGACATGAGCCATGTCAACTGGCTGCACAAAAACAGAGGCTGCATCACAACCGCCCCAACCCGGTCGAAGTTCTGGTTGTACCGCACATGGCTTCTATTTAAACATGGCAAACCCCACCTGGTCAAAGTTCTGGTTGTACAGCGCCCCGGCAAGCGGGTCTTTGTGGACGAGCCCCTCGGCGTCATTCTGGCGGCTGCAATGGGGCAGGATATTGTGCCATCATACACAGCACAGCATTCCACAATGATATTTACCCCCGGGTTTCCCCCACAAGAACCACATGGGGGCAGGCATAAGAGTGGTAAGCATGCAGACGCACAAGCGAACATATAACCACCGGTGCGTAAGGGAAGCGCATGTTTGCTTGCAACTGGGGCGATAGACAAACGAGGCCAGAGGCTAGAGACACCCGCCCTCTAGCGTGGGGGTTCAGCATAAAGCGAAAGGGGAAAACTTAGCCCGCTGCAACAAGGTCAAGGAGCATATCCATACCTGTGCCTGTTGGCAACATGGTCATGGGTTGGGTTGTCAGTCGGTTCTGGGTAATGGGAAAGCTAGCTACCCGCGTGCACTGATGAGCCCGTGTGAGAGACGCTCATACGATTACATCTTTCAACTAGCCTTACCACCTTGCAGCCCCAAATCCTCCCCGGCAAACTCCATTCATGAAGCTTATGCGTGCCCGTTTCACGCTGGGCACGACTGCAGTCCGTCACAACTGTTCGCGCAAAGCTCTGATAAGCTCATACCCGCTCGCCTTGCTGGCGCTAACCCTGCACCTGCCTCCTGTGAACTGTCACAACCCAGCGCACCTGCGGAGCGGCCACACCCGCAGGTGCGTCGTCCCCGTCACCAGCCACGCCTTGTTGGGGTCGTACAGCATCGCGCTGATCCGGTTCTCTGCGCGTACCCAAGCAGCACGTTCATGACAACGAGGGGCGGTAGGTGGGGGCACGCAAGAGCAAGCAACACGTGCATGACGAGGGGCGGTGGGTGGGGACACGCAAGAGCAAGCATCACACGCAAGCAGCACGAGGAGATGCCATGGTTTAGGGTTTAGGGTGGGGAAGGCGTAAGGGCAGCCAGCCTGTGTGGCTCCGATTCAGGACGCAGCAACCGGATCTATCGCATCACATAGGGTGCGGGGTGGATGAGGACCCGGCCGCATCATGGGGCCAAGGGCATAGAGCCAATTCCGGAAGGCGCAGCAGCCTGCGGCTTCTGAAGGCAGCCCCTATTTTACAGGGGTTGGATTAGGAAAATGTTGGCTAGATTGGAGGGGGGTTGGAGTGTGAAAATGTTGGCAGTAATTCGTGTTCAGGAACCACCCTGATATTACGTGACGGGCAGGGGCCCACACTCAACTCTCTGGTAAGTGCCACCCATGCGCAGGATATTGATTGCAAAACTGGGCAGGGCGGTTTACAGTTCACAGCAACCGTGGCAGAGACAGGTTGCGAAAAAAAAAACACGCGGCGAAGACCTCCTGAAGACGCGTCATCGCAAAACAAAAGGTTAAGTGACGCATGGGTTCAACATCCGCCCAGGAATGAACCCATTGGATGGCACGGGGCAGGTGCCCAGTGCCCCTGTGCGTACGAGGGTGCTTGGCGGCAGGAGAACAGCCCTCACACCCATGCCTCCACCTCCACGCTATTTATTACCCACTCGAGCCTGCTCCCCGTACCTGGCCGGCAGCGCGCCTTTACTCGCATCCGTACCTGGCCGGTAGCACGCTTTTACTTGCCTCCGGACCTCTAACCCCATAGCCCCCCCAGCCTTTCCTTGCGTCTGTACCTGGCCTGTAGCACGCCTTGTCCACAAAGGTCTGCAGGCACTTGTGGTTGCGGATGTCCCACACCTGTTGGGGAGCAGCACGCGGGGGGGAGGAAAACATGCGCGGACAGGAGCACGCGCGGGGTACAGCACAGAGTTCCGCATCCCTCAGGATTGTCCCTCTCAGGAATGTCCCTCTCGGGAGTGTCCCATCCATGCACAATCATTATGATAGATCAAAATCGTACATGTAATGGGAAAATGAAAGGGTGGGAGCACAGGGGAATGCATAAGGGAAAAAGTCGACGTCGTACGGCTAATCCAAACGCGTGACGATAAGATGATAGTGCATAAGTTGAGGCCATGATAAGCTGAGGTCCCCGTGGATAAGTGGAGGCCACATTGGCACTAGTAGGTGAAGCCTTATCCCTATGCTCACGAGCAGGTCAGATGCAAAATCACACAAGGCTTGTAGGGATTGCATTGTATTGAATAATAGCAGCCATGAGTAATTGTGGGCCTTCAGCACCGCCACAGGTGGCATGGACCATATGGGCAACAGAAATCGTCCAATGTCTGCTTTCACAGGCTTCAACAAGAACGGCCGGCCTTTTCTTAGTACTACCCAGCATCAGGGCAAGATGCCGCAGGTGCTGCTACCTGCAGATGGTAGGTGATCAACAAAATTTCCTGGCCACTGCCCAGTCACCCACCCCCGCCAGGGTGCAAGCGCAACGTAACCCAGAGATATCCTATTCCATTCCCATCTTGCCACTTCCTCAAGTAAGATGACCCATTCCACTAGATAATGAGTTCAATACAGACATAGGAACGACCCAAATGTTCGCAACTGTTAGTTGCATTTCCCTACTTTCCATCTTATTATTTTATCACTGTAGTACTAGTATCTTATTATCTTGTGTGGAGTCAACATCCATGCACCGCTCTCTCCTGTGATAAAACCGCCCCAGTGCACCACCATGCATGCATCGTGTGTGTGTTTGCGAGAGAGAGGGGGAGGGGGGGGGGGGGGGGAGAGAGAGAGAGAGAGAGAGAGAGAGAGAGAGAGAGAGAGAGAGAGAGAGAGAGAGAGAGAGAGAGAGAGAGAGAGAGAGAGAGAGAGAGAGAGAGAGAGAAGCGGGGGGGGGGGGGGGGGCAGTACGCCACCTACTTTGATGACCTTATCCACCCCCAGGGTGATTATCTGGTTCTCCTCCTCACTGACGAGCACGTCCTGGGGGAGATAGTGATGGGTGTGGTCAATGGTGTGCGTGGTCAGTGGTGTGCGTGGTCAATGGTGGGTTTGGTCAGTGGTGGGCGTGGTCAGTGGTGGGCGTGGTCAGTGGTGGGCGTGGTCAGTGGTGGGCGTGGTCAGTGGTGGGCGTGGTCAGTGGTGGGCGTGGTCAGCGGTGGGCATGGTCAGTGGTGGGCATGGTCAATGGTGGGCGTGGTCAGTGGTGGGCGTGGTCAGTGGTGGGCGTGGTCAGTGGTGGGCGTGGTCAGTGGTGGGCGTGGTCAGTGGTGGGCGTGGTCAGTGGTGGGCGTGGTCAGTGGTGGGCGTGGTCAGTGGTGGGCGTGGTCAGTGGTGGGCGTGGTCAGTGGTGGGCGTGGTCAGGGACGGGTGGGGCAGGGAAGTGCACGGGGTCAAGGGGGGCGATGGAGCAGCCAACGAACATAACGAAACAGCAACCGTCATCATGGTCACAAGGATCGGCACCAGCGACCGTCACCATGGTCACAAGGACTTAAACCAGCGATGCCGGTCCCATGCCCTGGCGAGGCGCAGCTAGGGTGTGCAGATCACGCACGGCATCCTGTACGGCGAACCTAGACCAGACCACTGCAAGGTACGATGTTTGGTAGAGATGATCGGCGCGGTCAGAATAGCCTGACTTGGATGCGGCTACCATCCAGGAGCATGCCATGGGTCTAGCTAGGGTCGCTCGCCAGGGACACCGGGGTCACCAGGGTCAAAGGGCAGTCATGTGAGTGGATTATGGGAACGAAGCAGTGCTTCTGTCATCCTACAAGATAGCTTCGCCTGAGAAGGCCATGAAATCAGGCAATGCCATCAGGCCAATGATGCGAAGACGCTTGCTGCTCAATGATGCTCCACAAAGTAATGATTGTCAATGCCACCTCATCAGGCCAAAGCCCCCGGGAGGCCTTGCTCAAGGGGCTCATGTGTCGCTAGGCCCCGCCATCCCTGCGGCTTTCAAGGAGCGGCTGTCTTTGGTATAGCATTGATCAACGCTAAGGCATTTTGAGATGGCTCCACGAGCGGCACATGCTTGGTCGCGCAACTGTGATTGCGTTCAGCTCAATGACTGGCACGTGCTTGGTCGCGCAACTGTGATTGCATTTAGCTCAATGACTGGCACGTGCTTGGTCGCGCAACTGTGATTGCGTTTAGCTCAATGACTAGCACGTGCTTGGTCGTGCACCTGTGCTTGCGAGGGAGGACCCATGCTTGGGTGACAGGGGGGACGCCAGCAGAGTGAGCCAAAAGTCTTCTAGCGTTTGCAACTGACCTAGTGCTAGGCGTTGGCAACTGACCTAGTGCTAAGCGTTGGCAACTGACCTAGTGCTAAGCGTTGGCAACTGACCTAGTGCTAAGCGTTGGCAACTGACCTAGTACTAAGCGTTTGCAACTGACCTAGTGCTAAGCGTTTGCGACTGACCTAGTGCTAAGTGTTGGCAACTGACATGGTGCTAAGCGTTGGCAACTGACCTAGTGCAAAGCGTTGGCAATGACCTAGTGCTAAGCGTTTCAACTGACCTAGTGCTAAGCGTTGGCAACTGACCTAGTGCTAAGCGTTGGCAACTGACCTGGTGCTAAGCGTTTGCAACTGACCTAGTGCTAAGCGTTTCAACTGACCTAGTGCTACGCGTTTGCAACTGACCTAGTGCTAAGCGTTCGCAACTGACCTAGTACTAAGCGTTCGCAACTGACCTAGTGCTAAGCGTTCGCAACTGACCTAGCGCTAAGCGTTCGCAACTGACCTAGTGCTAAGCGTTGGCAACTGACCTAGTAGTAAGTGCTTGCAACTGACCTAGTGCAAAGCGTTTGCAACTGACCTAGTGGTAAGGGTTTGCAACTGGCCTAGTACTAAGCGTTTCAACTGACCTAGTACTAAGCCTTGGCAACTGACCTAGTGCTAAGCGTTGGCAACTGACCTAGTGCTAAGCGTTTCAACTGACCTAGTGCTAAGCGTTGGCAACTGACATGGTGCTAGGCGTTGGCAACTGACCACTAAGCGTTGGCAACTGAACTAGTGCAAAGCGTTGGCAAATGACCTAGCGCTAAGCGTTTGCAACTGACCTAGCGCTAAGCGTTTGCAACTGACATGCTGCTAAGCGTTGGCAACTGACCTAGTGCTAAGAGTTGGCAACTGACCTAGTGCTAAGCGTTTGCAACTGACCTAGTGCTAAGCGTTGGCAACTGACCTAGTGCTACGCGTTTGCAACTGACGTGGTGCTAAGCGTTGGCAACTGACCTAGTGCTAAGCGTTGGCAACTGACCTAGTGCTAAGCGTTTCAACTGACCTAGTGCTAAGCTTTTCAACTGACCTAGTGCTAGGCTTTTCAACCGACCTAGTGCTGAGCGTTTGCAACTGACATGGTGCTAAGCGTTGGCAACTGACCTAGTACTAAGCGTTTGGAACTGACCTAGTGCTAAGCGTTGGCAACTGACCTAGTACTAAGCGTTTGCAACTGACCTAGTGCTAAGTGCTTGCAACTGACCTAGTGCTAAGCGTTGGCAACTGACCTAGTGCAAAGCTTTGGAACTGACCTAGTGCTAAGCGTTTGCAACTGACCTAGTACTAAGCGTTTGGAACTGACCTAGTGCTAAGCGTTGGCAACTGACCTAGTGCAAAGCTTTGGAACTGACCTAGCGCTAAGCGTTTGCAACTGACACCTAGTCCAATGGCTGGGATTAAAGGATGCCAAGAACGTACTATTGTGAGTTCCTTATCTTTTACAGTTATCACAGGCGCCCGTTCTTGCGCAGTGACCGCAACAGGCGTCCTCACCCTCGGCACCGCACGCACCTCCTCCTCGGAATATGGCCCAAGCACGCGGCTAACTGGCCGCCCGTCTGACGACTGCTCTGCCGGCACCCGAGGCGCGCTGGAACGGCGATACCACTCCAGGTTTCGCACCCAGCGAGCTCAGCCCCCACGCCGCTCGTTGTAGGACCCTCGCCCACACGCCGCGTAGTCGTGTTGCGGCTCAGCCGGGATATGATTGCTAAGCGTTCGCAACTGAACTAGTGCTAAGCGTTGGCAACTGACCTAGTGCTAAGAGTTTGGAACTGACCTAGTGCTAAGCGTTTGCAACTGACCTAGTGCTAAGCGTTGACAACTGACCTAGTGCTAAGCGTTTCAAGTGACCTAGTGCTAAGCGTTTGCAACTGACCTAGTGCTAAGCATTGGCAACTGACCTAGTGCAAAGCGTTTGCAACTGACCTAGTACTAAGCGTTTGGAACTGACCTAGTGCTAACCGTTGGCAACTGACCTAGTGCTAAGTGCTTGCAACTGACCTAGTGCTACGCGTTTGCAACTGACCTAGTACTAAGCGTTCGCAACTGACCTAGTGCAAAGCGTTGGCAATGACCTAGTGCTAAGCGTTTCAACTGACCTAGTGCTAAGCGTTGGCAACTGACCTAGTACTAAGTGCTTGCAACTGACCTAGTGCTAAGCGTTGGCAACTGACCTAGTACTAAGCGTTTGCAACTGGCCTAGTACTAAGCGTTTGGAACTGACCTAGTGCTAAGCGTTGGCAACTGACCTAGTGCTAAGCGTTTCAACTGACCTAGTGCTAAGCGCTGGCAACTGACCTAGAGCTAAGTGCTTCAACTGACCTAGTGCTAAGCGTTGGCAACTGACCTAGTGCTAAGGGTTGGCAACTGACCTAGTACTAAGTGCTTGCAACTGACCAAGTGCTAAGCGTTGGCAACTGACCTAGTACTAAGCGTTTGCAACAGGCCTAGTACTAAGCGTTTGCAACTGGCCTCGTACTAAGCATTTGGAACTGACCTAGTGCTAAGCGTTGGCAACTGACCTAGTGCTAGGCGTTGGCAACTGACCTAGTGCTAAGCGTTGGCAACTGACCTAGTGCTAAGCGTTGGCAACTGACCTAGTGCTAAGCGTTGGCAACTGACCTAGTACTAAGTGCTTGCAACTGACCTAGTGCTAAGCGTGGGCAACTGACCTAGTGCTAAGCGTTGGCAAGTGACCTAGTACTAAGCGTTTGCAACTGGCCTAGTACAAAGCGTTCGGAACTGACCGAGTGCTAAGCGTTTCAACTGACCTAGTACTGAGCGTTTGCAACTGACATGGTGCTAAGCATTGGCAAGTGACCTAGTACTAAGCGTTGGCAACTGACCTAGTTTGCAACTGACCTAGTACTAACCGTTGGCAAGTGACCTAGTGCTAAGCGTTTGCAACTGACCTAGTGCTAAGCGTTTGCAACTGACCTCAAATTCAGATGGACAAGTGGAAGTGGAAACAAGCCTGTGCTGTCGGAAAGGGCACGGGGACAGGAAGGAGATTGTGAGGCAGTTCCCCTACTCATAAACTCAACTTGTGGCTCGGAGGCATGAATGGGTGATTGAAAAACGACCGTGTGGCCATGTGTTATCATGTCATGACATGGCGACATGGTGACATGCTGACACCGCGCGCTCTCACCTGCACGCTCGACTTGTGGCCAGCCAGCGTGGCCATGGGCTTGGCCGAGTAAGGGTTCCACAGCAGCACGTGGCGGTCCATCCCGCAGCTGGCGATGAACTTGTAGCTGCAGGATGGGGCAAGGGGGGCCAGTGACAAGCAAAGGCGGGAGGGAGAGGGGGGAGCGACAAGCATGGGGGGGGGGGGGGGGGGGGGGGGGGGCAGATCAACGGGAGGGGTAGAATTAAGAGGTACGACACAGATGTCTACAAGAAGTTTTTGCTACGCATGGCCGCTACATGCGTGGTGGCCGGACAGCCGGGCATGTGCTTGTGGGTCACATGTGTACGCGTGTGATGGCTGCCGAGCCGTGTGAGAGGGCGCCTACTCAAGAAGCCACGTGCCTGAGGCAGGCGCACTGCCGAGGCAGTCAGAAGCAACCTGTCCGTGTGTCAGCACCTGCTTCCCTATGCAAGTGCCTGCGCTATATTAGCCAATGGCCTTTACAAGACCACCCATAGACGTCATGCGCCGATCACCCATAATATGCGCACACCCACCACTCAAAAACCATGCGCACCCACCACCCAAAAAACATGCGCACCCACCACATAAAATCCATGCGCACCCACCACCCATAAGCCTCGTGCAGGCAAAGGCAGGACTATCCCCTGAGGGCTATCATCGGCTCTTTCCCATGGCATGTGAAGCAGCGGCAACGCCTAGAAGACACCGATGGATCCAAACACAAAAGCGACACCGCACCAAAGCACCGCCGGACCAACGCACCACTGGACCAAAGCAGCAACAGGAAGAGCCGCACACACGGTGGGTCGACCATCCCCCAACAATTGCCGACAATCCCGTGTGCACGGTGGGTCGTTGCTTGTGGGACTGTTGGTACATGTTGGGGGATGATTGTCGGATAGCGGCATGGCTGGTAATAAGCCGGAAGAGGGTTAAGCTGGCATCCTGCGGTCTGACAGAATATGTGTTTGTATAGCAGTATGTACTAGTTTTTTTCAATGCTGTTGTATGTATCGTTTTGCTTGTATTCTTTCTTGCTTTATAAATACTTTTTTCCCTTCAATTTCCTACTACCAAGTATGTATTCCATATATTGCTGGTCCTTTCACGCCTGGCCCAGCACCTCGCACACACATGCCTGGCCTTGAAGCATACGCACAACCATGCGCCTAAAACCAAATGCATACTCCAAGCAAAACGTGTTTCAAAATCTGCATCCACTCCGCCTGGCCCCTGAACCACTTGAATACAGTCATTCCCGCGTTAAGTTACAACTCGTTAAGGTTACGTTCCCGCGTCAAGCTACGATGCCACAAGTGTTGGCGGCGACCGTAACTTAAGCCTGGGTGCCATCGTAACTTAACGTTGAGCCAAACTGTAGGCGTCATGCTACTTTTGGCTGCGGAGGAGGCCATTTTTGGCCAAGTCCGGACTTCGCGACTCCGGAATAGGGGACCCGCTATGCAAAGAAGTAAGTGAGAAGACTCTAACTATGATTGTGACGTTACACTTTGTCTAGGAAGCAAAATAGGCCATGCTGAATGCTGCACTTAATTAGTGGCAATTACATAGGCCAAGCTCGGCAGGGAACAGGGAACCCAGATTCCTGGAACAAAACAATGAGAACATAGCAAGCGCCAGGCTACAGCAGGATGAAATGCTCAGCCGGATCTGAACTGAGGTGAACTAGCAAAGTGGCAGCTGCGCAGCCGAGCTATCAGCCTATCACCCAAGCATCCCGCAGCGCCCAGCCTCGCCGCATCCAGAAATGGTACGAAATCTCGTACTTTGAGCGGCCTTGATGCTGCAGCTGAATCGGGCTTGACGAGAGCTGTAGAATGCCGCATAGAAGTCTGTCAGAGTAGGAGGGGGTGAGCTGCTAGTCTAATTCTATCGTTAAGTTAAGTTCCCGCGTTAAGTTACGACGCCCAGAATTTGGCGTCGATCGTAACTTAACGCGGGAATGACTGTACTGAAAACTGGGCCCTACACCACTTGGGCACTCATGCCTGGCCCTACAGCATGTGCCCACTCACGCCTGGCACTCCATCAAATAAGCAACTCACGCCTGGCTCCACGCGAACGAGTATACGCCCTTGGTGTGGCCGGCCAGCGTGCGCGCGGCGCCTCTCCGCTCAAAGTCAGTGAGGCACACGGTGGTGTCCAGCGAGCAGGAGGCAACCGCGTTCAGCTCGGGGATGGCTTGCACCTTCGTTGGGTGCGAGGGACCAAGGGCGCGAGGGAGCAAGGCACCAAGGGACGAACAGGTGACCTCACGCGCAAGAGGCCATCGATTTGCGGAAGGATGGTTAAGATTTCTTGTCCATTCCTAGAAATCAAATTAGATATCAGTCCACACGCATATAGCCACGGGCGCACGGGACACCTATGTACGTAATACGAGGGTAACAATGCAATATTGATAGCAAACAATACCAGGGGGACAAGGCAACAATAACAAGAAACAATACCAGGGGGACAAGGCAACAATAACAAGAAACAATACCAGGGAAACAAAAGCAACAATAATAGCAAGCAATACCAGGGAAACAAGGCAAGAATAATAACAAACAATACCAGGGGAACACAGCCAACAATAATAAGACACAATACCAGGGGAACAAGGCAAAAATAACAACAAACAATACCAGGCAAACAAGGCAGATGGCAGGGGATTGGCGAGGAAAGGCCTGGCGCTTGGGTCTCCGCTCCACAGAGAATCAGTCCGCTGCCCAGTTAGTAAAGCAAGGCTTCAACAAGGCAGGCTAGCATTAAGCCAATCAGCAGTTTCTAGACTTGCAACAAAGGAACGCCCCTGGCCCCCCTCCCCCTGCAGAGGCTACCCTGGGGCGCTTTTGCCAAGGTTGGTCTTTTGCTTCCTTTTCTTTAGCGCGGCACACCCTGAGTGCACCTCAAGTGCACCTACACCGTGTTTGACCAGGCAAGGACACGCGAGTGCCCCCGAGTGCCGTGGCCTGGCCAAATACAGAGTAGGAACCGCTTAAAGCAAAGCCAGCAGAGAGAAGCGCACATCTGCGTAAATGGGGCCATGCAGAGCAGAGTGAGCTAGTACGCCAACTCGGCAATACGGCCAAACCTCGGCGTATTGCCGTAATGCGTACTATACGCGTATCATACACCAAAAGCTCAAAAAGGGCATTTTCGAGCCGCTATTCATGCTGGCAAGCCTCTCGTCATGTTCCAAGGTGTTTATCCCATGGATGTGCCTCTCAAACACGCCAACTAATGTCTCAATCTTGACGTGGCGAGAGTGCGATGCACGTAGCCATTTATACTCACTTGGTTGTCTCGTGATATGAAGTGTGATACTCATCCACTGCCGGCATGCTATATAGATTGCAAATTGAACAAATGGCTTTATGACAACCATTGACTAATTGATAGGTTTACGATTACTTTAATATCAACCAACAAAATTGATACAGTATACAATAAACACGTGAACAGGATAGCACATACCAGATCAAAACCGCAGATAATTACGTATACCTTCATTGCTGGAGCTAGCCGCATGCCCACCTTATGGACGTAGCTGCGAGCCTTTCCTGGCCGTCGTCGCTAAATAATCATGTGAGCAATCATTTAACACATTTCTTCGCGTACAAATGTATGGACATATTTCCCGCCTAGCAACAGTTAGCACATGCACAGCGACCGACCTGGTCCCTGATCAAACTGAAACGAGGTAGCTGCACCAAGCAGAAGGTCGAGATATATCTGCACACATCCAGACGTTACCTGGCCAAGGATATGAGCTTTTTAAAACACAGGGCTCGTGCCTGCAACATTGCAGTTTAAAATGTCAAGCCATGCTCTCATTTCTTCCAGTCAGTTTTCGTCACCTCCATGGCCGCGGATGTCAATTATTGTTTTTATGCAAGTCGGTCTCGTTTTGCCATGGTTTACCCACGCCGAGAACTGGCAGAGATGACAAGCGGGACCAACCGTAGGCCCGTACTCCCTGAGTACGGTTTAGGCTGCGTACCTGCCTAGCTGAGCTACGCCAAAACTAGATCTGGCGCTAAATTCCGGAGCTCCGTGAAAAAAAAAACGTGAAAATACGTATTACACGCTGCATTAGCGTTCAGAATGCAATACGGCGTATTTCTAGTATGTTGGTACGCCACCCCCCCCCCCCCCATGTATTGTGTAATACGGCGTGTTTACCGTATAAATCGGCGTACTCGCTCACATTGATGCAGAGCCGGCACACATCTGGTGGAAAGGAGCCGCATGCACATCCAGAATCAACAGCAAAGGAGCCAGCCGCAACGAATGCTCTGCACTCTCCCCTCCCCGCCCTCTTGCCCGCCCAGATCTGGCAACCACACATCGCATGCACATCCAGAATCAACAGCAAAGGAGCCAGCCGCAACGAATGCAATCTCCCCTCCCCCCCCTCTTGCGCGCCCAGATCTGGCAACCACACATCGCATGCACATCCAGAATCAACAGCAAAAAGGGCCAGCCGCAACGAATGCTCTGCACTCTCCCCTCCCCGCCCTCTTGCCCGCCCAGATCTGGCAACCACACATCGCATGCACATCCAGAATTAACAGCAAATGAGCCAGCCGCAACGAATGCTCTGCAATCTCCCCTCCCCCCCCTCTTGCGCGCCCAGATCTGGCAACCACACATCGCATGCACATCCAGAATCAACAGCAAAGGAGCCAGCCGCAACGAATGCTCTGCAATCTCCCCCCCCCCCCCTCTTGCGCGCCCAAATCTGGCAACCACACATCGCATGCGCATCCAGAATCAAAAGCAAAGGAGCCAGCCGCAACGAATGCTCTGCAATCTCCCCTCCCCCCCCTCTTGCGCGCCCAGATCTGGCAACCACACATCGCATGCACATCCAGAATCAACAGCAAAGGAGCCAGCCGCAATGAATGCTCTGCAATCTACCCTCCCCCCCTCTTGCGCGCCCAGATCTGGCAACCACACATCGCATGCACATCCAGAATCAACAGCAAAGGAGCCAGCCGCAACGAATGCTCTGCAATCTCCCCTCCCCCCCCTCTTGCGCGCCCAGATCTGGCAACCACACATCGCATGCACATCCAGAATCAAAAGCAAAGGAGCCAGCCGCAACGAATGCTCTACAATCTCCCCCCCCTTAACCCCCCCCCCCCTGCGCACCCTTACCTTGGATACCCAGTCGGTGTGCGTTGGGTTGCGCCAGACCACGTTGATCTTCCAGCGCTCACTGCTCTTGCTCTCCACCACCTCCTCCATGGGGTCCACCGAGCACAGCTGCACAAAGCTGTGGGGCAGGTGGGGGGGTGAGGGTGGGGGGGTGGGGGGTGGAAGGGGAAATACTGGTCAGCATAAGATGAAAACATAGGGATTGGAAGTGCAGATGCGCCAGAAAGGATCGCTGCCGTAGAAGGTTCAGCACAAAAGGCCGTGATGCACAGCGCTAGCGCCACCGGGCACAGCGCCAGCCCTGTGCCCTTCCTCTTCGGTGCCCTTCCTTTTCTGGGTGACCAGCCAGCAACGACATCTGCAACTTTGACGGGCCATGCTGAAGCACTTGTGCTGCCGGGACGAGGTGCATGGAATCGCCCGCCTGGAGCACCTTAGTAACAACCTTAGTAATGACAAGTCACTGCTCTGACTAATAACGTTTAATCAGAAGTCACTCCTCTCATGCCCGTGTCCTTGCTTGGATCCCTGAAGCTTCTGTCCCTGAATCAACTCTTTTAGTAACTCAATTCTACAACCACACTGCCGACGATGCAGCACATCACTCACCCCCCGTCGTCGCCAAAGAGAAGGAAGTCGTTTGACGACTTCTTGTCTGGGTTCCAGGGACTCATCGACATGGGGACGTGCTCAAGGTCGGACAGGGTGCCCACCACCTGCAGATGGGGGGCAGGGGGGGGGTTGCCAGGGTGTTGAACCAGGAGGGCAAACGATGTCAAGCCTGGTGTGGGCCCTGCTGCCTGTTAAAGGGAAGACCCCACAAACAACTGGAGATAGCTGCCAGTAGCCAAGCAAAGAAAGGGACAGGCACTTTGACGCCTAAGCCAAGCCACGAGGACATGCGTGCTCGCATGGCCATCCGCGCATGGTGCTTGCAAGTGACCTGCTCCGATTCCATGCATGGCTATCGCAGGCTGGGTATCCAAACCGGGTCTGCCACGGCAGCTGCCACACATCTGCAGCCGTCGTGACACGTGGCAAGCATGCTCTCTTGTCGCACGGAGGGTTGATGCTAGCAGCCGGAAACCTTGGTCCATCTTACGGATGTGTGCATCCAGCGAAGGGCGTCATAATACTTTTTGGGCCACGTCACAAACCGGCCGGCACCAACGCTGGTGAGACTGGTCTACTGCCCCATTATCCTCGTCTCTGGATATGGAAGTGCTCGACGGACCGCTCCTGCTCACTTTTATGTGCCATTTAATGCCGCTGGCCATGCGCCGACATCACGCAGGCGTCCCATTCATCGGACTGTGACCTCTGGAGTCGCAACAAGTAGGTCAACTGGGTAGCGAAATAAAATAGCCTCAATCAGGGAATCTGGCGAGGAAGACTTGAAAAAAAGTCTGGGCAACCGGCATGCGGCCGTACCCCCATGTTGCCTATACCAGTGTCTGGGCAACCGGCTAAGGCAAAGCCGTCCTTGCAAGCGGTTCGGCCGCTAGCTCATCTCGTTGTGTGTTTATGATACAGACTCCTCAGTGTGTGCGTGCAAGTGCGCATGTGCGCGTGCGTGTGTGCGTGCGTGCGTGTGCCGCGCGACCATCCTCTGGCTGCCGTCACTACCCTGATGCCCCTGCCTTTGCATATCCGCAGACAAAGGTCACCACAGACGAGTGCGGGCGCCCACCTCAAACGTGCTCAGGTCGTAGATCTGGATGACGCGATTGAAGGACGCAGCCGCGAACCCCCCGGTCGCCGACAACGGTCTGCGGCAGGACGCCGATAGGGACGGGTCAGATAGACAGATATGGATGAAATACAGATAGCAGGACGCCAATAGAGATGGGTCAAAATACAGAGATAGATGAAAGAAGGATAGGAGGAATCTTGGTCTGCATGCCAGCAGGCATATAGTAGTAGGCAAACTTACATGGGGCAAGGACTGAGAATAGGCAAACTTGCAGGGGCCGAAGACAGACAGGAGGGTATATTGTACGCCAGGCATGGCTGGCAGGTTGGCATCCGCTGCTGAGGCCAGCACCACACAGCAGCCCTACCACCCAGAAGCCTTCCAACGCAGCTGCTGCCAGGAGTGACAGCGGCCGAGTGTGCCCCATACCGGGGTGGACGGCACAAACAGCCGCAAAACAACACGCGCGTAGGGAAGAAAGCACGCCGTGTGTGGCGGACGTGGTAGGGAATGCGGTGTGTTGAACTACGGATGCTGTTATGCCTAAAAAAGCGCAGCAGTGAGCGAGGGTGTGCGCTGGGCAGGCAGAGAACAGGCATCGCAGCCAGTTGCAGTGGTGGCATGAGGCAACCAGCAAGTGCACGAGTGGCGTGAGGCAACCAGCAACGGCTACACTGGTGGGCTCGGCCACCCCGGACATGGGTGGAAGGGGGGATATGCAAGCGATGGAGGCATTCATGCTACCTGTTCTTCACAGGCACAACGACACGGTGGCGTTTGCAAGCACTCACGCGGCATCGGTGACCCAGGACCGCCCGTTGCGGATGACCTTCTGCAGCGACAGGTCGCGCGCGTTCCACAGCCTGGTACAGGTGGCGCATGGTAGCACACGGGGTAGTGCGGGTGTAGTGTGTGTGTAGTGTGCAGGGTGTGGAACAATGCGCGGTGACCTGATCATCACTGATTGCAGGCAACTTATGGGAGGCAAGGCACGGCATGCATGTCCGCACGGCACCATGGGAAGGCAGGATCGCCAGCCCCAAGACCCAACTTGCGAGTAGCTGAATGGGTTGGTGGTAAACGTGCATACTGTCAGATGCACCCATGCCCAAGGGGTGATGCATGTCAGCGCTCTGACAAATGCATGATGGATGCGCACGGATCTGCATCATCCAGATGCACATCATCTCGACTACCATGCCCTTGGCTGCTGCCTAACACAGACAACCAGCGCGTGGATTTCCAGGCAAATGCCTCAATCGATGGCTACTGCGTATCGACACTATTGCCTAGATCGCTGTGATGGCGCGCTCGCGATTTCAGGTGGGGGGTACCACCCTCTCGTCCACCTCTTGTACATGCATCTAACCATGCCCCCAAGCAAGACAGGAAGCACTCTACACAATTGAGCGGAGGCCTCAAACAAATAAGGCATTACCCAGCACGGCAGACAGGCAAGAGCAGTCCTGCAACGCTGCCTGCCCACCCAACGCTGCCTGTCCACCCAATGATGCCTGTTCACTCAATGCTGCCTGTCCACCCAATGCTGCCTGCCCACCCAATGCTGCCTGTCCACCCAATGCTGCCTGTCCACCCAATGTTGCCTGCCCACCAAATGCTGCCTGTCCACCCAATGCTGCCTGTCCACCCAATGCTGCCTGCCCACCCAATGTTGCCTGTCCACCCAATGTTGCCTGTCCACCCAATGCTGCCTGTCCACCCAATGCTGCCTGCCCACCCAACGCTGCCTGCCCACCCAACGCTGCCTGCCCACCCGATGCTACCTGTCCACCCAACGCTGCCTGTCCACCCAACGCTGCCTGCCCACCCAATGCTGCCTGTCCACCAAATGCTGCCTGTCCACCCAACGCTGCCTGTCCACCCAATGCTGCCTGCCCACCCAATGCTGCCTGTCCACCCAACGCTGCCTGTCCACCCAACGCTGCCTGTCCACCCAATGCTGCCTCTCCACCCAATGCTGCCTGTCCACCCAATGCTGCCTGTCCACCCAATGCTGCCTGTCCACCCAATGTTGCCTGTCCACCCAATGCTGCCTGTCCACCCAATGCTGCCTGTCCACCAAATGCTGCCTGTCCACCCAATGCTGCCTGCCCACCCAATGCTGCCTGCCCACCCAATGCTGCCTGTCCACCCAACGCTGCCTGTCCACCCAATGCTGCCTGTCCACCCAACGCTGCCTGCCCACCCAATGCTGCCTGTACGCCCAATGCTGCCTGTCCACCCAATGCTGCCTGTCCACCCAACACTGCCTGCCCACCCAATGCTGCCTGCCCACCCAATGCTGCCTGTCCACCCAATGCTGCCTGTCAACCCAATGCTGCCTGTCCACCCAATGTTGCCTGTCCACCCAATGTTGCCTGTCCACCCAATGTTGCCTGTCCACCCAATGCTGCCTGTCCACCCAACGCTGCCTGTCCACCCAACGCTGCCTGCCCACCCAACGCTGCCTGTCCACCCAATGCTGCCTGTCCACCCAACGCTGCCTGCCCACCCAATGCTGCCTGTCCACCAAATGCTGCCTGCCCACCCAATGCTGCCTGCCCACCCAATGCTGCCTGTCCACCCAATGCTGCCTGTCCACCCAATGCTGCCTGTCCACCCAATGCTGCCTGCCCACCCAATGCTGCCTGTCCACCCAATGCTGCCTGTCCACCCAATGCTGCCTGCCCACCCAACGCTGCCTGCCCACCCAATGCTGCCTCTCCACCAGATGTTGCCTGTCCACCCAATGCTGCCTGTCCACCCAATGTTGCCTGTCCACCCAACGCTGCCTGTCCACCCAACGCTGCCTGTCCACCCAACGCTGCCTGTCCACCCAATGCTGCCTGTCCACCCAATGCTGACTGTCCACCCAATGCTGCCTGTCCACCCAAGGTTGCCTGCCCACCCAACGCTGCCTGTCCACCCAATGCTGCCTGTCCACCCAATGCTGCCTGCCCACCCAATGCTGCCTGTCCACCCAATGTTGCCTGTCCACCCAATGTTGCCTGTCCACCCAACGCTGCCTGCCCACCCAACGCTGCCTGCCCACCCAATGCTGCCTGTCCACCCAATGCTGCCTGTCCACCCAATGCTGCCTGTCCACCCAATGTTGCCTGTCCACCCAATGTTTCCTGTCCACCCAATGTTGCCTGTCCACCCAACGCTGCCTGCCCACCCAACGCTGCCTGCCCACCCAATGCTGCCTGTCCACCCAATGCTGCCTGTCCACCCAACGCTGCCTGTCCACCCAATGCTGCCTGCCCACCCAATGCTGCCTGTCCACCCAATGCTGCCTGCCCACCCAATGTTGCCTGTCCACCCAATGCTGCCTGTCCACCCAACGCTGCCAGCCCACCCAACGCTGCCTGTCCACCCAACGCTGCCTGCCCACCCAATGCTGCCTGTCCACCCAATGCTGCCTCTCCACCCAATGCTGCCTGTCCACCCAACGCTGCCTGCCCACCCAATGCTGCCTGTCCACCCAATGCTGCCTGTCCACCCAATGCTGCCTGTCCACCCAATGTTGCCTGTCCACCCAATGCTGCCTGTCCACCCAATGCTGCCTGCCCACCCAATGCTGCCTGCCCACCCAATGTTGCCTGTCCACCCAATGTTGCCTGTCCACCCAATGTTGCCTGTCCACCCAATGCTGCCTGCCCACCCAACGCTGTCTGCCCACCCAACGCTGCCTGTCCACCCAACGCTGCCTGTCCACCCAATGCTGCCTGTCCACCCAATGCTGCCTGCCCACCCAATGCTGCCTGCCCACCCAACGCTGCCTGTCCACCCAACGCTGCCTGTCCACCCAACGCTGCCTGCCCACCCAATGCTGCCTGTCCACCAAATGCTGCCTGTCCACCCAATGCTGCCTGCCCACCCAATGCTGCCTGCCCACCCAATGCTGCCTGTCCACCCAACGCTGCCTGTCCACCCAATGCTGCCTGTCCACCCAACGCTGCCTGCCCACCCAATGCTGCCTGTACGCCCAATGCTGCCTGTCCACCCAATGCTGCCTGTCCACCCAACACTGCCTGCCCACCCAATGCTGCCTGCCCACCCAATGCTGCCTGTCCACCCAATGCTGCCTGTCAACCCAATGCTGCCTGTCCACCCAATGTTGCCTGTCCACCCAATGTTGCCTGTCCACCCAATGTTGCCTCTCCACCCAATGCTGCCTGCCCACCCAACGCTGCCTGTCCACCCAACGCTGCCTGTCCACCCAACGCTGCCTGTCCACCCAATGCTGCCTGTCCACCCAACGCTGCCTGCCCACCCAATGCTGCCTGTCCACCCAATGCTGCCTGCCCACCCAATGCTGCCTGCCCACCCAATGTTGCCTGTCCACCCAATGCTGCCTGTCCACCCAATGCTGCCTGTCCACCCAATGCTGCCTGTCCACCCAATGCTGCCTGCCCACCCAATGCTGCCTGTCCACCCAATGCTGCCTGTCCACCCAATGCTGCCTGCCCACCCAACGCTGCCTGCCCACCCAATGCTGCCTGTCCACCCGATGTTGCCTGTCCACCCAATGCTGCCTGCCCACCCAACGCTGCCTGTCCACCCAACGCTGCCTGTCCACCCAATGCTGCCTGTCCACCCAACGCTGCCTGTCCACCCAATGCTGCCTGTCCACCCAATGCTGCCTGTCCACCCAATGCTGCCTGTCCACCCAAGGTTGCCTGCCCACCCAACGCTGCCTGTCCACCTAATGCTGCCTGTCCACCCAATGCTGCCTGTCCACCCAATGCTGCCTGTCCACCCAATGTTGCCTGTCCACCCAATGTTGCCTGTCCACCCAACGCTGCCTGTCCACCCAATGCTGCCTGCCCACCCAATGCTGCCTGTCCACCCAATGCTGCCTGTCCACCCAATGCTGCCTGTCCACCCAATGTTGCCTGTCCACCCAATGTTGCCTGTCCACCCAATGTTGCCTGTCCACCCAACGCTGCCTGCCCACCCAACGCTGCCTGCCCACCCAATGCTGCCTGTCCACCCAATGCTGCCTGTCCACCCAACGCTGCCTGTCCACCCAATGCTGCCTGCCCACCCAATGCTGCCTGTCCACCCAATGCTGCCTGCCCACCCAATGTTGCCTGTCCACCCAATGCTGCCTGTCCACCCAACGCTGCCTGTCCACCCAATGCTGCCTGTCCACCCAACGCTGCCTGCCCACCCAATGCTGCCTGTCCACCCAACGCTGCCTGCCCACCCAATGCTGCCTGTCCACCCAACGCTGCCTGCCCACCCAATGCTGCCTGTCCACCCAATGCTGCCTGTCCACCCAACGCTGCCTGTCCACCCAATGTTGCCTGTCCACCCAATGCTGCCTGTCCACCCAATGCTGCCTGCCCACCCAATGCTGCCTGCCCACCCAATGTTGCCTGTCCACCCAATGTTGCCTGTCCACCCAATGTTGCCTGTCCACCCAATGCTGCCTGCCCACCCAACGCTGTCTGCCCACCCAACGCTGCCTGTCCACCCAACGCTGCCTGTCCACCCAATGCTGCCTGTCCACCCAATGCTGCCTGCCCACCCAATGCTGCCTGTCCACCCAACGCTGCCTGCCCACCCAATGCTGCCTGCCCACCCAATGCTGCCTGTCCACCCAATGCTGCCTGTCCACCCAATGCTGCCTGTCCACCCAATGCTGCCTGCCCACCCAATGCTGCCTGTCCACCCAATGCTGCCTGTCCACCCAATGCTGCCTGTCCACCCAATGCTGCCTGCCCACCCAATGCTGCCTGTCCACCCGATGTTGCCTGTCCACCCAATGCTGCCTGTCCACCCAATGTTGCCTGTCCACCCAACGCTGCCTGCCCACCCAACGCTGCCTGTCCACCCAATGCTGCCTGTCCACCCAAGGTTGCCTGCCCACCCAATGCTGCCTGTCCACCCAATGCTGCCTGTCCACCCAATGTTGCCTGTCCACCCAATGCTGCCTGTCAACCCAATGCTGCCTGTCCACCCAATGCTGCCTGCCCACCCAATGCTGCCTGTCCACCCAATGCTGCCTGCCCACCCAATGCTGCCTGTCCACCCAATGCTGCCTGTCCAACCAACGCTGCCTGTCAACCAAATGCTGCCTGCCCACCCAATGCTGCCTGTCCACCCAATGCTGCCTGTCCACCCAACGCTGCCTGTCCACCCAACGCTGCCTGTCCACCCAATGCTGCCTGCCCACCCAATGCTGCCTGTCCACCCAACGCTGCCTGCCCACCCAATGCTGCCTGTCCACCCAATGCTGCCTGTCCACCCAACGTTGCCTGCCCACCCAACACTGCCTGCCCACCCAATGCTGCCTGTCAACCAAATGCTGCCTGTCCACCCAACGCTGCCTGTCCACCCAATGCTGCCTGTCCACCCAATGCTGCCTGTCCACCCAATGCTGCCTGTCCACCCAACACTACCTGTCCACCCAATGCTGCCTGTCCACCCAATGCTGCCTGTCCACCCAATGCTGCCTGTCCACCCAACGCTGCCTGCCCACCCAATGCTGCCTGTCCACCCAATGCTGCCTGTCCACCCAATGTTGCCTGCCCACCCAATGTTGCTTGTCCACTCAATGTTGCCTGTCCACCCAATGTTGCCTGTCCACCCAACGCTGCCTGTCCACCCAATGCTGCCTGTCCACCCAATGCTGCCTGTCCACCCAATCACAAACCACCCTGACTTTAACAGTCGATGAATGTACATAGGGAAACCTCAGCAGCCAAGAAATCATAGTACGGATGCAAGGAAATACAAGGCTGCCTACAACATGTGCACAAAGCCATCATTTACGCACGGGGCCAGGACTCATGGTTGGGGCCACAACATGCGCATAAGGCCTCCATGTGTGCACAAACCGGCAACATGCGGGCAGGGCCGCAGGCACGCTAGTGGCGCCGCACCTGATGGTGCCGTCACGGCCGGCGGTTCCGTAGCGGTCGGATGAGCTCAGGTAGAAGATGCGGGTGATCATGTCCTTGTGATGCGCCTGAAACACGTGGCGGCGTGGCACAGGGTGGCATTAGGACAGGCAGAGCGAGGCCACATGCAACGTCCGAATCACTAGTTTCGATACAGGGTCACCCAAAGGCGGTATGAGAACGAATAACATGATAACAGGGGGTGGGAGAGACACGAGGAGTGGAAGGGCATGAGGGCAAGGGGTGCGAGGACACAAAGGAGCACGGGGAACAGGCTATAGAAGGACAGGTGGCGCGAGGACAGGTAGGGCGAGAACAGGTGGCGTGAGGACAGGTGGCTTTAAGACAAGGAGCCCATGTGGCAGGACAAGGAGCCCAGGGACACCGAGGGGTGGCACGGTCATTGCGTGGGCGAAGTCCTGCACCGCTGGCTGGTGCCGCCCCCATCGGTGGGATAGCGGAAGCGGGTGCCTCCCCTATCGGTGGGATAGCGCAAGCGGGTGCCTCCCCCATCGGTGGGATAGCGCAAGCGGGTGCCTCCCCTATCGGTGGGATAGCGGAAGCGGGTGCCTCCCCCATCGGTGGGATAGCGGAAGCGGGTGCCTCCCCCATCGGTGGGATAGCGCAAGCGGGTGCCTCCCCTATCGGTGGGATAGCGGAAGCGGGTGCCTCCCCCATCGGTGGGATAGCGGAAGCGGGTGCCTCCCCTATCGGTGGGATAGCGCAAGCGGGTGCCTCCCCCATCGGTGGGATAGCGCAAGCGGGTGCCTCCCCTATCGGTGGGATAGCGGAAGCGGGTGCCTCCCCTATCGGTGGGATAGCGGAAGCGGGTGCCTCCCCCATCGGTGGGATAGCGGAAGCGGGTGCCTCCCCATCGGTGGGATAGCGCAAGCGGGTGCCTCCCCCATCGGTGGGATAGCGGAAGCGGGTGCCTCCCCTATCGGTGGGATAGCGGAAGCGGGTGCCTCCCCCATCGGTGGGATAGCGGAAGCGGGTGCCTCCCCATCGGTGGGATAGCGGAAGCGGGTGCCTCCCCCATCGGTGGGATAGCGGAAGCGGGTGCCTCCCCCATCGGTGGGATAGCGCAAGCAGGTGCCTCCCCTATCGGTGGGATAGCGGAAGCGGGTGCCTCCCCCATCGGTGGGATAGCGGAAGCGGGTGCCTCCCCTATCGGTGGGATAGCGGAAGCGGGTGCCTCCCCCATCGGTGGGATAGCGGAAGCGGGTGCCTCCCCTATCAGTGGGATAGCGGAAGCGGGTGCCTCCCCCATCGGTGGGATAGCGCAAGCGGGTGCCTCCCCCATCGGTGGGATAGCAGAAGCGGGTGCCTCCCCCATCGGTGGGATAGCGCAAGCGGGTGCCTCCCCTATCGGTGGGATAGCGGAAACGGGTGCCTCCCCCATCGGTGGGATAGCGGAAGCGGGTGCCTCCCCTATCGGTGGGATAGCGGAAGCGGGTGCCTCCCCCATCGGTGGGATAGCGGAAGCGGGTGCCTCCCCCATCGGTGGGATAGCGGAAGCGGGTGCCTCCCCCATCGGTGGGATAGCGGAAGCGGGTGCCTCCCCCATCGGTGGGATAGCGGAAGCAGGTGCCTCCCCTATCGGTGGGATAGCGGAAGCGGGTGCCTCCCCTATCGGTGGGATAGCGGAAGCGGGTGCCTCCCCCATCGGTGGGATAGCGGAAGCGGGTGCCTCCCCTATCGGTGGGATAGCGGAAGCGGGTGCCTCCCCCATCGGTGGGATAGCGCAAGCGGGTGCCTCCCCCATCGGTGGGATAGCGCAAGCGGGTGCCTCCCCCATCGGTGGGATAGCAGAAGCGGGTGCCTCCCCTATCGGTGGGATAGCGGAAGCGGGTGCCTCCCCCATCGGTGGGATAGCGGAAGCGGGTGCCTCCCCCATCGGTGGGATAGCGGAAGCGGGTGCCTCCCCTATCGGTGGGATAGCGCAAGCGGGTGCCTCCCCCATCGGTGGGATAGCGCAAGCGGGTGCCTCCCCCATCGGTGGGATAGCGGAAGCGGGTGCCTCCCCATTGGTGGGATAGCGGAAGCGGGTGCCTCCCCCATCGGTGGGATAGCGCAAGCGGGTGCCTCCCCCATCGGTGGGATAGCGGAAGCGGGTGCCTCCCCTATCGGTGGGATAGCGGAAGCGGGTGCCTCCCCCATTGGTGGGATAGCGCAAGCGGGTGCCTCCCCTATCGGTGGGATAGCGGAAGCGGGTGCCTCCCCCATCGGTGGGATAGCGGAAGCGGGTGCCTCCCCTATCGGTGGGATAGCGCAAGCGGGTGCCTCCCCCATCGGTGGGATAGCGGAAGCGGGTGCCTCCCCCATTGGTGGGATAGCGGAAGCGGGTGCCTCCCCTATCGGTGGGATAGCGGAAGCGGGTGCCTCCCCCATCGGTGGGATAGCAGAAGCGGGTGCCTCCCCCATCGGTGGGATAGCGCAAGCGGGTGCCTCCCCCATCGGTGGGATAGCGGAAGCGGGTGCCTCCCCCATCGGTGGGATAGCGGAAGCGGGTGCCTCCCCCATTGGTGGGATAGCGGAAGCGGGTGCCTCCCCCATCGGTGGGATGGCGGAAGCGGGTGCCTCCCCCATCGGTGGGATAGCGGAAGCGGGTGCCTCCCCTATCGGTGGGATAGCAGAAGCGGGTGCCTCCCCCATCGGTGGGATAGCGCAAGCGGGTGCCTCCCCCATCGGTGGGATAGCGGAAGCGGGTGCCTCCCCTATCGGTGGGATAGCGGAAGCGGGTGCCTCCCCCATCGGTGGGATAGCGCAAGCGGGTGCCTCCCCCATCGGTGGGATAGCGGAAGCGGGTGCCTCCCCCATCGGTGGGATAGCGGAAGCGGGTGCCTCCCCCATCGGTGGGATAGCGGAAGCGGGTGCCTCCCCCATCGGTGGGATAGCGGAAGCGGGTGCCTCCCCTATCGGTGGGATAGCGCAAGCGGGTGCCTCCCCTATCGGTGGGATAGCGGAAGCGGGTGCCTCCCCCATTGGTGGGATAGCGCAAGCGGGTGCCTCCCCCATCGGTGGGATAGCGGAAGCGGGTGCCTCCCCTATCGGTGGGATAGCGGAAGCGGGTGCCTCCCCCATCGGTGGGATAGCGCAAGCGGGTGCCTCCCCCATCGGTGGGATAGCGGAAGCGGGTGCCTCCCCCATTGGTGGGATAGCGGAAGCGGGTGCCTCCCCCATCGGTGGGATAGCGGAAGCGGGTGCCTCCCCCATCGGTGGGATAGCGGAAGCGGGTGCCTCCCCTATCGGTGGGATAGCGCAAGCGGGTGCCTCCCCTATCGGTGGGATAGCGGAAGCGGGTGCCTCCCCCATTGGTGGGATAGCGCAAGCGGGTGCCTCCCCCATCGGTGGGATAGCGGAAGCGGGTGCCTCCCCCATTGGTGGGATAGCGGAAGCGGGTGCCTCCCCTATCGGTGGGATAGCGCAAGCGGGTGCCTCCCCCATCGGTGGGATAGCGGAAGCGGGTGCCTCCCCCATTGGTGGGATAGCGGAAGCGGGTGCCTCCCCCATCGGTGGGATAGCGGAAGCGGGTGCCTCCCCCATCGGTGGGATAGCGGAAGCGGGTGCCTCCCCCATTGGTGGGATAGCGGAAGCGGGTGCCTCCCCCATCGGTGGGATAGCGCAAGCGGGTGCCTCCCCCATCGGTGGGATAGCGGAAGCGGGTGCCTCCCCCATCGGTGGGATAGCGCAAGCGGGTGCCTCCCCCATCGGTGGGATAGCGGAAG